>JBBUKS010045313.1:0-10378 GCA_038050645.1 Hedychium gardnerianum | reverse complement strand
ATAAGATAATGCATTTTTTGTTAGTAGATATGCTTGGCTAACAATGTTTGAGTTTTTGTGCTAGTTAGAACTTTCCATTAAAAACCCTTATAAAAGTAAATGTCCAATAATTACACCATTTTATCATGAATTAGAAAATAGAGAATCCTCTTATAGCATTCTAGTGCCTTCTTACTGCAATATTTGAATAGAATGCGAAGACTTATTTATGAATTTGTTGGGGAAATAATCATCTCAATTCCTAACATTTTGGCAATCAGTTTTCAAATGTCCTCAGGGAGGGGCTATGACAGTTAAGCAACATATCCCCTGATTGATTCACTCTCTTAGGCAAGCCTTACATGTATTAAAATTCAATAAAAATAAATGGAACAATAGGTGCCATAATTCCTTAGTTATCTGAATCCTCATAGATTTTTTAGAAGTGGTGGCCAGTGTCCAAGTTTGATCATTGAGTCCAACCTCTTCATTTGTATGCATGTCAACTAATTATTTATTGAATATTAGTATTTAGTTTGTGTGTGTAGTATGTTTTATTAATATTTTTATAAATTAGAAATAGACAAAATGTAGAATGAAAGAAATTGGATGTATAAAAAGAATTTACTTGAATGTCGGGGTTTAACTAATGAATTTATAACTGGGTTGGAGCAGTTTTTAAATTTTGCATCAAGTAATGTTGAGTATATGGATGACAGTAAGATAAGGTGTCCATGCAGAAAGTGTCACAATGATAAATTTTTACAGTCTAATAAAGTTTAAGAATATCTTTGTAGATTTGGTTTTATTGTGAATTACTATAATTGGACATGTCATGATGAACCATTCATATCTGATGAATATTATGGACACAATATACAAGTCTCTGCTAGTGGGGATCAAAATTATTATAATCAATTAAATCCATATCAGAGGATGATATTTGATGCAGCAAGTCCGAAAAAGTAGTTTTTGATTAATACTTTTATCTTTGTTTTGAACAGGGTTGTCACAAAATTTGGCGATGCTATTTTTGCAACGAATTTTGTTTTTGTTGTAGAATTCATCGCAAATATATCTAGCAACAAATTTTTTAAGAAAATTCGTTGCCAAATTCGTCGCCAAATACCTGGTTTTTTTTTAGTGTAAGAATCCCACTTATTTATCGAATTCAAGAGCCCTTACTTTGAATTCGGGAGATCGTAAGTTTTCTTCAAGTGGGTTGATATCCACCATAGATAAGAACAACCTTGGAGTGAGCCAACAAGTCATTCTTAGCTATAGTGGTAGGTATCACTTATATCAATTATGTATCGCTTATACATAACTACCACATTATGCTATCAACTAATTGATATTCGCATAAACATCAGGTTGTTAACTCATTAACAAGTATACATCTTATGTATATCACCCAACTTCATCCCTATCGAAATTAACCTTGGAGGGAGTCCAACAAGCTAATGCTTTAAGTTAAAGATGACTCGTTAATCGTGAGATCGTATCTCAATGGTTCGAACATATCTAATTTCAGGCCGAGCTTGGAATGAGTCCAACAACCCAAACAAAAAATTAGACTCTGGTTCTTACTATATTAACGGAAGGTGTAGACTTGAAAATTTGCGTAAGGGATATAGGTCTCATCGTCATCATTACATTACACGCATGACATAAATGATGACATGTCACATAACATGCATGACATATATGATGGTATAACACATCATATGCATGACATATATATGATATGACATATATATAACATGACATAATTAATGCAACTAATCATGGCTATTTATATGGCATGGCATAACTAATTATGACATGGTATAACTCATCTCATAGTTGTCATAGATTCTATTTGGATTTAAAATATGATTAAGAATTTAATTTCCATAAATTAAGATTCTTTAATTAAATTAGGAAATAAATTTCCCAATCTAATTATATATTTTATTTAGGAAAATTCATAATCAAGAAAATCTAATTTAATTAGGAAACAATTTCCTAACTAAATATTTACTAACAAATTAAGAAATATAATTAGAATAATCTTAATTAAATCAGAATCTTTTTTTAATTAGAATTTTCTAAAATATTTTAGAAAATTTTCATAACAAATTAGGAAATATTCTAATAGTGATTTTTTTTTGATAAAATAGGAACTTTCCATAAATGAAATTTTCTAATAAATTAGGAACAATTTCCAAAATTAAAATTTTTCTAAATTATTCAAGAAAATTTCCAAGATTGGATTTTCCAAACAAATTAGGAAATATTCCAAAATTGGAATTCTCTAGCAAAATAGGAAACTTTTCAAATCTAATTCTACGACCAACTACAACTCGTAAAACTATTTTACGATTATGTTGAAGCATGATCAGGCTCTGATACCACTGTTGGGTAGCCCAATGCGGATGCATACTAAAACACGTTTCACAAACATGCAGCGAAACCAAAAAAATAAAAGGCAAAATAACCTAATTATTACATCACCCGCATACATGATACATTCGTGCAGACATAATTGCATGATAAAATTTTATGATAAATAACTTTATTCTAGTTATACCTACGAGTTTGTTATGTACTTTGTAGAGAGCGTTTGCTAGTCTCGCAAAGCTAACCTCTTCTAGAATCAACCAAGTGACGCTATGAATCCTCTCCTCTATTTGTATCCACGCCAAGAACTCTGATAGACAACTTCGTTAAGTCCAAGCCATGTCTCCACTTTGGTACAAGTTGAAGTGGGGAGACAAAACAATCCGAGAGAGGGATCTTGGCTCGATTCGTGTCCATCGGCCGAAGCAACCAAGATGACACAAATCAAACGATGAGCAACCTTCACAAGGTTGTTGTCCGACGATGCTAAAGTTGTTGTCGGCAGTTGTGGGCCGCAGCAAGGAAGCCCCTAGGCTGGTGGACGATCGATGGAGGGAGGTAGGATTCCCGACGGTGCTCGAAGAGCCCCGGCGACGGCTGGGAGCCGAACGTACACACAGGAATAGCAAACCTTGGTTGTTGTTCTTGCTACCCCGTCGGTGGCCGGATGACAGCAAGGTCCTGGTGGCCGGAGGGCAGCCGGGGTGGTAGCTTTTCGACAAAGTTGCCTGACCAAAGGACTTTGGGGCGACGGGCCAAGGGAAAAGCTTCCCTTAGTGGTCAGCAGCACAAGAGAGGAGAGAGAGAAAAAGAGGCAATTAGAAACTAACCCTTAGGTTCTAATTGGATTAATTATTTCTCTCCTCATAGAAAGATATTTATACACCTCTCTATGATGACTTGGAGAGCAAGTCATCTCCCAAGCCCAAAGCCCAATAGCAACCCGATCCAACACCATTAAGCCATGGTTTGGTTCAATACCAAACCGTGTTGGTTCAAAACCAAACTTCTTAGTTTAATAACCAAACCAATTTGGTTTATAATTAAACCAAAGGAGAGTTCATCTCGTATTCAAAAGATGTGGTCCATCCGCGTTTCCATTGTGACAAATATCTTTCCATATTTGTCATTTGTCTCTCTCGATATGAGAATCCAATTCTCAAACTTGTTTTAAGTCTTTCGGATAAACTCGTAGTGCGTGTGACCTTATAGGTTCTCGATTATGTTGTTTATTCATAATTAACTATCAATTATGAATAGATCATGAGTGGTACCTAATAGTACATTATGACCCCCAATTGACCGAAAAGTCAACGGTTGATTATAGAACTACTTTTGAACCCTTCAGCAACTATATGTCAGTCCCCACTAGGTTGACTACATCACACCTAGCTTAAGTAGTAGTTCCTTGTCCTGTGAATTCGAATTACTCAAACACATTGTCCAAGAAAATCTTTCACTTGACATGTTCTACTTTAGCCAAATATTTACGAGTAATAATCCTGACAAATAGTCATAGGGTATACATCTCCTTATACAAGGAGCAGTGAATCATCTGTGGGCTAATCAAACACCTTCGGACACTTTAAACTTATACCCAATCATCTTGGGTTCACACCTCCAAGGAGATGCTTGCTTAAGATGTCAAAGTATAAGTATCCATAACCAATATGATTTGAATACCTCAAGTCGAAGGAAACTTGCACTTAAGCTGCAATGAGATCTTCATTGACATATCCATATATGTGAAGAATCATATGAAGTCTTATGACAGGTCACTCCAATGAACTAGTTACCTTTAACTAGCATCCACATTAAACTCTCGACATCTTAATGTCTCCAACCAGTGAGAAGCGACTTCTTGGATAAACCAAGGAGTATAACACGTGCTGGTATTACAGAATTGATGATGTTCGAATCATCAATTTATCGACTAGGGAAGGTTTCAATGCATTCATAATTACACATGTAGAGATGTTTACTAATTATGATTCAATCATAAGTTCTCTTATGCTATGAATTTTATCGTGAATATTCAGTGAATGAGTTTAAGATCCAACCACATACATAAAGAATGTTCACTCAAGTAATGAATTATTTATTTATCTAACAAATAATGCAGGCGATTATCATATGACACTTTTCAAATATAATAGGAACATTCCCAAAAAGTCATTGCAGTTCAGGAACATCCTCGCTTGCGAACATCCATGGAAAGACATTACAAACTCGTTATCAGATAGCGCATAGGAGCATCCCGACCAAAACTATTCTCTCCATGTTAGGCTGGGTTATGGGAATATCCCTAGACTAGATCCATTTTATCCTTAACTCTACTTATCTTTGATAGTAATGTTTTATGTGAATATCCCTAGACTAGATCCATTTTATCCTTAACTCTACTTATCTTTGATAGTAATGTTTTATGTGTGTAGCTGTTTGATAGTAATGTTTTTTGTGTGTAGCTGGAGTTGTTAATGGGAGGGCTAACGTCAATAGACCTGATAGATGATGACTCTTATATTGCAGTAGGCATGCGAAGTCAACACTTAGCCTATATCAAATGACGCCACCCATGTTGATCCATGTCTCTACAAATGATGATTAGCTTGACAATATCCCATGGCTTTGATAGCTTACAGATATGCATGGCACTTTGTGTGGGCTAGTTGCCTCATTTGTATAAAAGGGAAGGCATTCGAAGTAAAAGGAGGTAACTGATGCAATTGTAAGTAGCTCTAAGTTAGTAAGTTGATCCGTTCAACTCTTCATTCCTAAGCCCTTTTCTTTGAAGAAGATAACGTTTTGTTAATGTAGGAAGCATAAGATAAACAAATATAATTTTAATGTTAGCAAAAGATTAAAGTTAAGCTAATAAGTGATCTAATGAAATTGATCAAGTGTATAGGTAATTCAACTAGAAAGTTCTAGTTGAGGCTAAGTAAGAAAGTCTTGGACAGTTGGACTGAGCAAAGAAGTCCTGGTCGGTTGGATATGACAAGCAAGTTCTTGTTAGTTGGACTGGACAAAGAAGTCCTAGTCGGTAGTGACTAGGCAAAAGTCTTGGTCAAGGTGGACTAGGTAGAAACTTGGTAAATTGAGTACGTCGAGCAAAAGTCCTAGTGGTCGAGGACACTAAGCGGGAAGCCCTCGGGGTCGAGGACACTAGGCAGAAGTCTAGACGGGCCGAGAATCAAACTTCTAGTGGGAAATCGCAAAGGTCAAGACGGATGCTGAGTAAAAGTCAAAACAAATTTAGAAGACCGGATGTTTGACAATAGGTAATCTCTTCTAAGAGGAGTAAGTGAGGACGCGTTCCCCGAGAGAGAACAATAGGTGTTAGTCTAACATAGGATTTTATTAGAAATCCAAAAGTTAAGATCAGATAGTCCAAAGACTGTCAAACTATTTTTTTTATTTAAATATTATTATGTTTTGTGCTAAATTTGTGATGTAGGAGTGAAAAGTCTGGAATAAACTGATTCAGGCGCTTTAAATGAATCCAGGCGCCCTAAGCATTTGTAGGCACCTGGAAAGGATCCAAGTATCCTAAGATCAGGCCAATAGTCAGATGAGATAGCAATCTCTGATTGACTGGAGCACGTCAGCATCCAGGTGCCTAGAAAAGATCTAGGCGTCTAAACTAGAATAAATTTTGACGGATAGAGCTTTGCAGAGGCCTTGCCACATTAGTCTTGATTGAGGCGCTTGAAATAGATCCAAACACCTGGAAAAATCTATAAAAGAAGAGTTCGATCAATAGCTCTACAATACAATTTTTTATAACTTTTGTATTCACGTGTTGCTCCGAAAATTACTTTACGATATTGAAATGTTATTCCGACAACGAATGCTCAAGCTCCTATATATTTACATTGTTGGTATTATTTTTATTTACTTGTACTTAATATTCAGATTCTTTTTATAATTTTTCATATTTTTAGTGGATTATTTAATGAAAATTATCAAAAATCATAAGTCTTAAATTAATAATCATCAGACTGTGAATTAAATTAAAAAAAAATATTAGAATTATTTTTCTTTAATTCTATTTTTGTTATAAGTTTTTTAAAAAAAATAAAAATATATAAATATTATTCACTTATGAATCCTCTACCGTTTCTTTGATCTTTATATATTTTTTTCTCTATCAACTCTGTATTAATTTGTCTGTCAGAGAGGTTACGTCGGCCTCCCACTTACCAGTATTGAAATGCAAGGGACAGATCCGTTCGGACGTGAAGGAGTAAGAATTGTATCAAATTCGGACTCGTGGAGGATGGTCCGGTCGTACAGGATGACAAGGCGTTGATGATGACCCACATCAAGCAATTTTTAAATTTAGAATTCTAAAATAATTTAAGTGCCCAATATTTTAAAAAGAAATCGAGTTACAGATCAGTTTCAGAAACTCCAGCTGTGCACCGTGCGGATAACCGTCCAATTAAGATTTGATTAGATTATGCTACGAATCAACAGTAAGTGGGTGCGCCTTCTTGTTTCATTCTCGACAACTGCCGTCCCATCCAAAGCCGATTGGTTTCTCAAGGATTTTAAACAGTCTGGATACTTAAAAACAAATGCAGTCAGTCATTTGTATCGCGTTTATTACGACGACAAATTATCTCTGGTCATTGAATTGTTTTCCTGAAATCTTGTGCGCTTGTATCCTGATCAACACCCACACTCCGATCTCTTTAAATATGAGAAAGGGGAGGAGAGGTTTATAGCATACCAACCATTTGCCCGGCCTCTCACTGTCGACAAGATGCTCTCCATCACCCACATGTCGTTGTACGTTGCTTTCAGCTTCATCTCCTTGGTAACCGTTGCCTCGTCCATGCGCCACAACTATCCGATCCTTCCGCCGACAACCAGCTTCACCGACCGCTTCCCCCACCTTGGCTTTGATGCCGCATTCACCTACCTCTTCGGTGGCAAGAACATAAAGAAGATCAACGGGGGCTCATGCGTCAGTCTCACGCTTGACAATTCTTCTGGTACCTACATGATGCAGACCTGTTATCTTATAGCACTCCTGATCGATCATTGGCTATCTTACTGCGAATGGATTTTCTGCATATTTGCAATAGGATGTGGATTCAAGTCAAAAGAAATGTATTACTATGGCTTCTTCAGCGCGGCCATCAAACTGCCATCGGATTACTCCGCAGGAGTCGTGGTGGCATTCTATGTAAGTGACCTCTTTTCTGTTTAAACAAGAACAAGTAGAGGCACAAACTTTACTTCTTCAGCGCATTAGTCTACTGTATGTTACCTGTGTTCTTAAATGTAGCAAATTTTATCACTATGCTCTCTTGGTTTAAGAGTTTGCTACAAAATTACGGAGATAATGAAATTAATGGGCTTGAATCGAACTTGACAAGTAAAAAACAAATACAAACTTCCTGTATAAAATAAAAGGTAGATAAAAATTCTGGAGCCTAAAATGTATAATTAGACATCATTACTTTATTTTAGTTCTGTCAGTGTCAGGGATGGTTGCTGTTTTTCTGGGGAACAATTGCAGCTGTCAAATGTCAATTCTTTAAAAACGTTTGGCGTACCAACCTCTCCAATTTCATTCACCATCATTGCCAGCTTGGACTGCTATGAACTTGTCTGTGATCTGTACCTTGTAATTACCATTCGGCATTAAACACGGGACTTGAAGTGCTGGATGATAATGAATATAACCATTCTGACACAACTGAGTGATACTTACCATACTGTAAAATTAGGTTTTATTGATTAACCTGTTGTGGTGCCTTAAAGGTGTCTAATTCAGAAGTCTACCCGCATAACCATGACGAGATCGACTTCGAGCTTTTGGGACATGAGAAGAGGAAGGACTGGGCACTGCAGACTAATGTCTATGGCAACGGCAGCACAGTGACTGGCCGCGAGGAGAAGTTCTACTTGTGGTTCGACCCGACTATAGATTTCCACGAGTACAGCATTGTTTGGAACCAGCATCACATAGTGTGGGCCTTCTAGTTTCACATTTTACTCCTGTATTGAAGAGTTGTCAACTATTTGATTCATTTAATTCCATGCAGGTTCCTGGTGGACAACATCCCAGTTAGAGAGGTGAACCACAGTGAGGCCATGTCTAGAGCTTATCCCTCGAAGCCCATGTCAGTTTATGCGACAATCTGGGACGGCTCAGATTGGGCTACTCATGGAGGGAAGAAGCCTGTGAACTACAAAGTTGGACCTTTTGTTGCATGGTTTAAAGATCTTGAGATGGCTGGTTGTGCATGGAATCAAACTAGGCCAGCTGCTTCGTGCAGCAAGAGTGGAAGTCTGAGTCGTGATCCGGTCGAGGGGAACGAATTCGTGAAGCTATCAGAACAACAACAGAGGGGGATGCAGTGGGCGAGGAGCAAGTTCATGTTCTATTCATACTGCAATGATTTGAAAAGGTTCCCAGTGTTACCAATGGAGTGCAAAGGGGGGAAAGTTTGACATGAAAGTTGAGGGAATAATTAGTTTCGATTTATTTGTTTATTTTTGATTTAAGGTTTAAGTGAAGATTGTATTTGGCAAAAATTGGAAGAACAATATCTAATGACTAGTAGCCACCGGTGCACGCTAGGTGCACTTGCCACCAATGTGCATTTTTATATATGCCTATCACATTCCATAAATATGATCTGAACAAGTATTCAACAGATTCTAAAAAATTATTTGAAATGATGGTCTTAAGGGCTATCTATTTATTAACATTGTGGTGCCTTATCCAACTCAAGTATCTAGGAAGTGCAATGAAGATGTGTATGTAGGATGATCACTTGAAAACTAAAGAGGAAAGGAAATTAACAAAGAGATTTTTTGTGAAATTTAATCTTTTTATAAAAATATAACAATTTTTGTCAAAACTTGTAAGACTAAAATAACAAAAAATGATAGACTCATGGGGTTGCAAGCACTAAACTTGACTTGTTTTGTGAAATTGACCAATTTAGACTTTTTTAGTAGTTATGATCAAAATTGTTGGATGACCTTCTATGACTCAAATAGCAAAGATGAGAATGTATAATTACTTCAGTGGCTCTAAGGAATATAATGTTGGTGCAATTATGCCACAAATGACATTAGGGAGATTATTGATGCAATTATAACTTAATTAGTCAAGTACTACCAAGTGGTTTTAATGTATTTGGTAAAGTATTTAAGTTAGACTAATATTGCATTTGCTAATGAAGTTTGTCAAGTAATTAGGGGCAAAATATTTGATGAGTTATTTCAAGTGTAATAGATTAAAAGGTTATGGATATCAAGGTTGATTAGATACTTGAAGACTAAAAAAGTTCAATAGTTGTTGGTAGAGAATAAATTCAAATAGGTCAAGAGTGAACAAATACTTAGTAGTTACAAATCCAAGCAGGTCAAGAGTGATTAATATTTGACATTTAGAAGTCTTAATAGGTTAAGCTTGTTGGGTTTGCAAGGTTGCAAACAAAGCCCCACATTGAAAATACATGGGAAAGATCATGAGCTTATAAGAGAAAGATCTCTCAATTGGTATGAGACCTTTTGGGTAGAGTCCAAGAGAAAAATCATGAGGGCCTAGGTCCAAAGTGGACAATATCATACCACTATGGAGATATCTAAATTCCTTCGGTCCTAACAATTGGTATCAGAGCCCGGATTGCCAGAAGGTCTAATCGTCGACTGTGCACAAGAGCTATGGTCTAATCGAGTCATGTGAGTAGAGTATTGACCTCGAACAAAGGAAGTAGAGGCTCTCGTGTTCTCATCAAGAGGACCAGACACTAGGCAGGAAGTCCTAGTTGCGGCTAGGCAAGAAAGTCATAGTAGGTCGGGTGGACCGAGGGGCAGGAAGACCTGGTGGGTCGAGCATCTGACGGGGGCTCTGTGGTCCTTCGTTTGAGGGGGGGATTGTTGGGTTTGCAAGGTTGCAAACAAAGTCCCATATTGAAAATACATGGGAAAGATCATGGGCTTATAAGGGAAAGATCTCTCCATTGGTATGAGGCCTTTTGGGTAGAGC
>JBBUKS010045303.1:0-10378 GCA_038050645.1 Hedychium gardnerianum | reverse complement strand
CCTTTAAATTTCAATAAAGATAAATCTAAAACACAACTTGTGCATCTAGAATATTTATCTAAATTCAAACTTAATACATTCCTTTGAATATTTTATCACTATACCATACCACCACGAGACAATAAAAATAAGTGCAATCAAATTTAACTTTGATACCATGAGCAATTCACAACATTAACAATACTAAAATAATTAGATGGAGAACCTTTTGATATTTAAATATATTTGTAAGCATCCTCACTTGAAAAGCAGAAGCAATCATAAAATTAACTACATAAAGTCTGTTGCCATTGAACTCCTAAGGTTTTTATTGCAAACTACTACAACATGAATTCACTGATAAAAACACATGACTCCAGCTTGATGGTGTAAACATCCAGAATTGAGATTAGCTTCCGCATGCATATATACTCACACTGGTATATTTTTGAACACCTGTATGAACTAAGTACTATGTAGTTGGATTGGAGAAATAACTTCGACATGAGACCTTCCCAGGCGATCCACTTACCAAGTGAAACAGTGGTAAACCAACTCATTGCATGCTGAAATGAGACTTGAGAGATCTAATCAAATGGATCGATGCGAGGATCGTGTTCGCTGGCCATGGCCATCCCTGTGCATAGGCATGTTGGGCACATAACCTACAAAATCACAAGTGTAAGCCCTTCCTGTTCAGATTTGATCAAGTAACTTTGTAGTTTCAAGGACAACATAGCTTGAGGACCAAAGAGAAAAAGTTTATTAGAGAAAATAAAATTAACATACTAAAAAGTTATCATCACACTGTTGTGATTGAAACCCAGTGCGTAATAAGCATATTATTGAAACCATTACTTTCAAGAAACATAAATGATATAAGCAGAAACGCTAGAGAAAAATAAAATCACTTGAAAAAGAAAAATACTTGAACCAGCAAATTTGCAAATTTGCGGGGCTCTTTAGTTTGTAGAGTATAGGAAGCGCACCGATATGTGTAAACAACTGCTTTTGTGTCATGATATCTTACCTTCCCTGAACCTGAACAATTTGAACACCTCTCTGTACGAGGTGGTGATAGAGGCTGATTAATGGGATTAACAGTGGCAACAGGCTCAGCTAAAACAAGAGTGCCAGTGCTTGAACAGCGTGCACAAGCAAGGTATCCTGCACATGATGTGAGCAAAATTTTAGGGGGAAAAGTTCAAGGAATATATGAATTGCAGATGTGGTGTCCATTAAGTTTAAAATTTCACAGAAACAACTCTGGGATTACTTCCACCAAAAAGGATTTCCTGAGTGCATCAAATAATTTACTTTTCTCCAGCTGGTGAAAATTTAATGAAAAGGTTTGAATTTCTTTTCCCAAAAGAAAAGCATTGTGAGCTTGCCAAACCCAACATATCTTACATTCAGCAAATGAGACAACAGAAAACACATGCCCTTCCTATCTTGTAAGCAGGGTTATGGCAAGCCCCTAGACCAAACGTTTCATTTGAAAAGGGTTGAGATGAAACGAGCAAGGATGAGTTACACCTACCAAAAGTTTACTTTCAAGAGTTCCAAACTCAGTTTCTTGTGTCTTTCATTGGGAATCATTAAATATTAATCAACCCACGGTTTAAAGTTCCATTCTTTTCAGTCCCAGACAAAATAACAAGGTACTATGCTAGTGCCTATACAGTGTCAGTGGCACTAATGAAGCTGAGGAAGGACTTAAAACATAAAGTCAAGAACAGGCCCATGTACAATCCCAGCAAGTGATGCTAGAGCAGTCTCAAATCCCACCAAGTGGTATCAAAAGCACTAGGGATCCCAACACCCCTTGTTATTTGTTACAACCACCAATTGTAAAACTTAATAACTGATGTTTTTCTATTCTGTACTTACATCTAAGAATAACACTCTTCCTACATTAGAAATAATAACAAATCACATGTTTGATACAACAACAACCAAGCATTTATCTCACTAGGTGGGGTCGGTTATATGGATCCTTCTACGTCATTGGGCTCTATTCCCTACTATATCATCATCTATATTTAAATAAATTTTATCTTGTTTTATTGTTGCTAACCAAGTCCTAAACACCCCTTGACTTATTGTTTTACATGTTTGATACAGATGAAAAAAATTAAATACATTTCATGAACACTTCTAAGGATCTTGAAGATTTACCAGTTCCTAAACAATATTTGCATCTCTTTTGCTCTTGTTGCTTGACATTGTTGATCTCAACCACCATTAAAGCTGATATAACTCCCACAGCTCCACCTGAGAAAGATGCTACTATTGGATCGACCTGACTGCAAAGGAAACTTCAGTGAGATTTGAATATATGACATACAGTATGTTAAATGATACAAAAGTTAAATTATCCTTGACTTGAGAAGAATTAAATTATTTTTTAAAAATAATTATTATTGTATATCTACGCGTGTTAGAACAAATGCCTCTATTTTTTATGGTAGAATGGACCCTAATATATTTTTTAATTAGTTAGACAACATTGAAAATTATTTGACTGACATAACATGACCTCTACTGAACGAGTATGATTTGCCAAATTCACCTTTAGTGGATCCGTTAAAAATTATTAGCAATGTGTCTAGAGAATTAGAAAGCAAGATGTACAACACAGTGGCATGAAATTAAAAATACACTTAATTAAGAATATATCCCATTTAACTTTAAAAGACAACTACCTAACAAGTATATAAAGACAAGACACTCTTCCTTAAGTAGTTAAATTCAAAGACAACATCTTAAGACCTTAGTTCAGTTACAATCCATGAACTTGTAGCTAAGATAGTGCTCAAATACGCTTCCTGATAACTCAACCTTAGTAAAAGAACTCTCTTATTACAATTTAAAAAACCACTCCAGTGACACCTTAGATAAGTTCCTGGGATGCAATTTTTAGTGGAACCTCTATTGAGTTAAACAAAGAACCTTTGATTTTTGTCATTTAGTAATTAGCATTTCTATTTTGGCAACAAATAGGGAATAATTATAATCCCAATTAAGATTAGCATATTTTATTTATTTAAAATATTTGTTTTAGCATTTATCGTTGAGTCAAGTGTATGAAAGACCTAAAGTCTTGTACTCTAATTATCTTTAAATTGATACAATTTTCAATGTCCTTTTTGTGTGATAGTTTGTCCTTTTTGTGTGATAGTTTGTCCTTTCTTTGAGGCTAATTATCTCTTTCAGTTTATCAATTTTCTTCCCAGTTAGTAGGTGGTCTGCCGGTTCGATTTTAGTGTCATGTCGACTAGGGTAGAGAATAACTATAGTCAATTTAACACTTCAATGCAAACAAATAATAATTTATTTCTCCACATTCTTAGAGTAAATAATTGGGCCCACTTTCAGAGATTCTTACATAGGGGAGAAATGTGAGAAAAGAAAACTATGTAGGTTATATAGTCATTTTATGGCATCCAAAATCTTACCTCAGTTGCATAGGCAAATGCATACTTCTTATAAAGTCTGCATAAGATGTTCCTCCTATTCCCAACTTGAGCTCCAGCTGGAAGATTGATAAGAAACAGTCATTAGATTAACATGTTCAACCAACATTAGGTGAGAGAAAAGAGTATAACCACCTAAATTAAAAAATCCAATGCAAAATGTGTACAGCATAAAAAATTTAAAAACAAAAATAAAAAAAATTAATGTATCCACCCTTGAAATTTTATATGAGACATTGAAGTATTATATTGCCCTATAAAGTCAATAGCTTTCAATTGATGAATGGTCCATCTAGTCGCATTCACCCTTGATATTACTTTAAGGATCAAAAGTCAGTTGATTTTAAACATGAAAATATTTTTTATGGGTTTTGTGCTCTATTGAAGAAATGTTTATGGGTGTGGTATTCTAACGAAGAAACAGCAAACCACACATTTTTACAAGGGAACACAAGATGCACATACAAAAGAATGAATTTATCAACTAATAGAAATTAAAGAGAAATAACTTCCGAGATCTCTGTATGGCCAACTGATTAATGACCAAAACATGTTAGAACTCGTCAGTCATTTGAATTCGAAATAAATGACCTTCTTAATTTGAATATCAGTGGTTCCAAGTTTGTCTAAGGAAAGAAACATGATGATGGTACTTATTGGTGCTTGATATATCAGGTTCTATAAAGTTGAACATTATTCCCATCAGGGATAATAGTTGCCAGCAGATATATCCATTATAGAATAAAGCAAGTCAAATTTAGCTACAAAGCTTGAAAAAGTTCAAAGGATAACTGATAATAGACTTACAGTTGGTGCAAGAAGACCACCAAAAATGATAATTCCCCCAATGAGAGTCAAGCAGGTAGCATAGTACAACTTTAGGTTTGCTGGTGTCTGATTTCAATTGCATGTGCATTACATAGTTGTGCATTGAGAGTACACTGAACAAAGCTAATTGCTGCAGAAAGTCATACCAGGGGAGGTAAGAAAGGAATGAAAGATGGAAAGTCAGGAAGTTCACTTTCTTGTTTCTCATTGAAGGTTCCTAGTTCCGCATTTTTTATTCTTTGTTGTATTCTCAGCCTGCGAACCTATAAGAATCAAAGAGAGATGTTCAGGAAAAAACCAAGATCATTTCTCAATGACAGTTTTTTTTTTCTTTGCTTATTTAAGTTTTTGTGGCCTTATAATTATTTCTTTCAATTTGTTTGCCAATAAAAGTTAACTAGTGTTTGGTTGGAAAATGTTCTATTTTCATTTTTTATTCTTTCCAAATAGATTTTGGAAATTGAAAAGAGAAATAAAAAATATTTAGAATTGAATTACATGACACATTTGAATTTATTAGAGGTGAATCATGTTTCTTTTCAAATTCAATAGTTTTATTTTATTTTCTAAATACTACAAAATGAAAAAAAAAATCAGAAACCAATTAGTGTAACATTTTCAGACTTGCTTTCCCTGTCTTTCTTAATCATCTAGTTGATTTGAAGATCATCCCATGTTGTTCCAAGTCCCAACTATTTGGATCTGCTACATGAAGCTTTGGTCCCTCCTACTCCTTACACATTTCACTCTACTCAACTGACTCTTCTAAATATAAAATTATTGATCCACTTAGAAGATATGCATATCATCTCAATCTATTTCTCTCATTTATCATCAACTGAAGCCACACCAAATCGCTACCGGATATTAGAAGTCTTCATTTTATCATTTTTTAAATAATTTTGACACATCTTAGTATTCTCAATTGCTACACTAACTTTATTTTACTTATATTATCTACGTTAATATTTCCTTTTTTGTCGAATAATAAATTCAAGATATCTAAAACTCTTATGGGAATTTCATTCCCTTCTATCTTAATTATCCATTTGATTCTTTTCTCTTATTGCTGAAAGAGCAATTTATATACTCAATTTTAGTTCTAGTTAACTTAAAACCTATAATCTCTAAATGTTTTCTTTGCAATTAAAGCTTCAAATCTATTTACAATTAGCACATTATCATTTGTCAGTAACGTGTATCAACAAATTTATCATGTATAAAATTAATTATTTTTCATGGACAAAAATCAAAAGGGCACCTTTTATTTTTGTTATCGTAAAAAGGACATTCTATATTGAAAAAAATATTAAAAGGACACTCCATCCTATTTGTCATCTCAAATATATTTTTGTTCTAGTAGTGTTGTAGCAATTTTGGCAAAATGCTACAATAATAGGTTGAAGTGATTTTGACCAAGTTAGAGCAATTTTGCTTTACATTATAGCAGTTTTAGCCAAAACTACTACAATAATGTTGGAATCTTGGTATTTGGGATGAAAAATAGGATAGGGTGCCCTTTTGATATTTTTTGACATGGGCACCATTTTGACGATAACAAAAATAAGGGACGCTCTTTTGATATTTTTTCAACATGAGGTGCCTTTTTGACGATAACAAAAATAAGGGGCGCTCTTTTGATATTTTTTCAACATAGGGTGCCCTTTTGATGATAACAAAAATAAGGGGCACTTTTGATTCTTGCCCATTTTTCATCTAGTAGTAGAGTGAAAAAGAGGGAATAAATGTCCCCTTCAAAATAAACCTATAGCCAAGATTGCGGGATCAATCTTCTACCTAGGAATAGGGGAGGCCCATAGGCTTGGATTGTAGGTTGAATTATAGAATCATAGCATCTTACTATTTTATTTAAATATTCGTTAGAACTATATTTGGCATTTATAATTTATTTTACATACTAACTTTCAATGTCGTATTTAATAATTTAATACAAACATTTTAAACTTTGTCATTCTCACATCGCAAAGCATAATTGAAATAATTCATATCATAGATATAAGGACAATGCGATATATTTCTGCATCTTCACATAGCAAATAGCAATTTTATAAGAGGAATAGCAATAGCAAATATTACAAGAGATTCTTCTAGTTAGGAGAATCACATATAGTTGTATTTTTTTACAAATGTTTTGATGCCAAAAAGATTATAGGCTTTCAGTTAATTTCATGCCTAAAATATTCTATGAAAATATAATTATATTCCATCTAGTCAAGGTTGTTGGAGCTAAGATTTCATATTGGAACAGTGAGGAAGCATAGAATAGGATCATTAGTAGGCAAGGTTCCAACCTGATTCAGATTCTACCTATGGTGGCAAAAAGCGAAACGCTCGCCCCCCGCGCATTTTCAGATTCTACCTATGATCTCAATCGTTTAGGTCAAGACGGTAAGATCCTAAAGTTCAGATCACAATCTTGACCATCATGCTCATAATTTATAAAAATAGTTTGTCACATGACCAATAGTTCTAATAGTTTTAACTATATTGTCATAGAATCTTTACTGCCTTAATTGATTATGTCCAGCAGTTTCTTATGTATCTTGTCCCTCATTTTTTAATTGCTGAAGAATGAGTCTATACATAGCAGAGTGCTAGAAACCTCAGGTAGCTATTAGTTCTCAATGTTTGAGACGGATTGTCTTATATATGGCTATTCCTTTTGATATCTAAAAGATTCTAATATAATCCAAGAAATTAATGGCATTTATTTAACTTGAAAATTCTCATTAAATCAACAAACCCACACCTCCTCCATGTGCAAAAAGATCTTATTCCGTCGACTTCTGATGTTATCTTGAATTTCTTGCAATTCCATTTTTGCAAAATCCTGAACTGTTTCAGGTCCTTCAATTATGCAAAAGCTGCATTTGCAGACAAAACCAAAATAAATTAGAATAAGGATACACAAATACCTCAATTTTGAGGTCATGCATATAAATACCTTCCTTGACTTAGATCTAGAAGAGGGCAATAGGAAGTAGGAACAATCAAATATCTGATTTTACACTCAAGAAATGCATAAAAAGATACATATAAGAGGAATGAATCTTCTACAGTGTATTATAATCAAGGTTACCAAGTCGTGTTAAAAGATTAAATATGTTTATATAATGAAGAAAAGTAGTTGCTAAGTATTATATAAAATAGGAATGCATGACTTAGTCATAAAATTATGTGAACATTTGGGGTATGATGTCTTAGTTTTTAGATTAGTTAACCAGAGTATATAAAAACATATATTGTATCCATATTTCAGTAGGCAATGAAATACATATTTCTGCATCATAGACAGAAACCCTCCACCACTGCGTAGTACCTGCCCTTCCTTTGTTCCATGCCGTCCATCTATCTCTATTGTCTACAGTGGTAGCCTCTTCTTCTTTGTCACCACCATAAAAATTGCTCATTTCCTCTTAATTTCTCCAGCCTTCACCTGCACTCCTAATCTCTTGCTGCTACCTCAGTTCTAATCCTGACCAAAACTGAGAAAACTGTCTGCTCCTCCCACCCTCCTGGTCCAACCCAAGCAAAAATTGATAAACCAGAACCCACCCACCCTCAGCTACAGTCCTCAATGCTCGCCAATTTCATCCCGCGCTATTCTCGCAGACTGATTCCCTTGTACCTAACCCCCGTAGCCATGACACTCATTCACTGCTAGCTTGAAGCTGACTCCACCGTCCCCATCCCTTATAGTCATGTCAACTCTCCCACAACTTGCATAAACCGATTTCTTTGTTCCTGTCGCTTGAAGTCGAGACCCTCTCCTTCTAGGCTTGATAGATCCCCCTTGGTCTCTTGTTACCTACAAAGACAAATTCCCCTATCTCTGTCCCCTATAGCCAAGCCCCTCTCCCTTAGCCCTAAATTAACCACACACACAAACCCTGAAGTAGTTCTACTACCTATAAAGACCAATTCCCTCACAATCAAGACGAATTCCTACTACTAAATCCTGTTTTAAACACACACTATCAATATTTTTCATATTTCTCAAATTGCTTTCTTCATCATTTTCTTGCATCTATTTTCCACCAGAGAATTGCAATCCTATTTAGAACTCAGCCCTAACTTCAACCTATGTAAATTTGTTTGTTCTTGTCCACCTTGGCATCCTCTACCAATGATCCTAAACCCAATAGTGTCATCGAACCAATGAAACTCAACGATTCCACTTATATGAGTTATCTCCTTGGGCTCAAGACCTCGAGCATTTAACATTCTTATAAGTTCTTAAAATAAAGATAACCATCTCATGTCTCCACTTCTAGATGAGAAAGATACAACCTATTTAGCATGGGAAAGTTAGGATGTTATTGTTTCTTTCTGTAGTTTCTCAATAGTATAGGGTCAATGATGTTATTTTTGATTTAAATATATATGTGTGTGAGAGAGAGAGAAGTTTTTCAACATATACACTCTAATTAGCAAAAACATTTCCAGTATATATATAAGGTATCTGAACATATTTCGATTTAAAATACCAGAATATTTCCTTTCTCTTTGAGGCAAGTGGAATGAACTGTATATATGCTATACTATCTCTACAAGAAAATTTTGAAACCCTAACATGAGAATTTCAAGTGGGCAAATTCTTATGCAATAATTCACAGAGAGTAGGTAGCTCACACTTGGCAATTAAGCAATTTATAGTATTCTTGAAGGTGCCAGCTAGCTCAGTTAAAACTCTTTGCAAGTTGTTGGCAGTGACTTGGGAATGAATTTTGCCTTGACCATAATGTCTCTAACTCCGGATCACACAAAAAATGGATAACCATTCTCCTGTCTTTAAAAATAGCTAACAGCTTTTTGCCTTCATCAACTCCTACCATTTTCACAATAACATCAAAACGGAGAAATTTAGTGTGTTTTTCTTTTTTTTGACAAAAGACATGCAGTGACCACACCGGGTTCGGCAGCCTGAAGGAATGGAAGATTCCTTCATTTCATTCAACAAATAACAGAAATTACATTATCAAGAGAAGCCAAAAGGCTACTCTCCAGGTCCAGCCGTCCAGCTTACCATGTCTTATGTTATCAAAAAGAGAAATTTGACATCTTTGATGAAAGATACGAAGGAATTCGATCAGGATAAAACTCTTAATATACTACCAAGTTGTAGAAAAGAATATTGCTTCATTTACCAAACAACACGAGCCACCTCATCCAAAGAAACCAAATAGCTTCTTCTAAATGTCTAATGATAGTCACAGGAGAGTGATCCCATCCCCCGCCCCCCAAATTTAATTAGGTCAACAAGAAAGCTCGTTTTGATTCAAAACAAACTCCAAAAAACTAAATAACACGATTCGGTGAAACAATGGTTTCAGGAGGTAGAAGATTACCCGGCAGGGTTTTTCTCAGTGGACGAACCACCGGCGGAGGCAGCCTCGACAGGGTAGGGTGAGGCAGCAGCGTCAGCGTCGCCCGAAGCAACCGGTCGCCTCCACCTCAATTTATGCGGAGTGTTAAGCCTCCACGTCATCATCATCTCGAGGGCGAACCTGCAGGTGGGAGGGCGAGGGAGGGTCGGCTTCGAGGGAGGAATCAGTATTCGGCCGGAGCACAGCATGGCTACCTAATCTCTGCTGGATCTGCACAGGGATTGGGAGAAGATATAGAATTGATAACTGGAGCGGGGATTGGATCTGTTCTTCTCCTTCTTCTTCCCTTCCTCTCGGGAAGAAGACGACGAAGAGCAGAATAAATCGAAGTGGCAAGTTCCGCCGGCGGAGAGTTCACCTGTGAGGCTGTGACCACGGGCGCAGCGCCGACAACAACCTGCAATAGCACGGTGGTGGACGGCGTTCACTAGTGGAGTGGATTCCCCACCACTTATAAAGTAATACCGCGAAAATAATATGCCAAAAACATACCTTGTTATTTATCAAATGCCCAAAATACCCTAAACCCAATCCGTTCTCACATCGAGTCACTCTCCTCCGAGCCAAAGCACCGAACCACTTTTCTACTCTCCTAACCACTCTCAACCTGCTGTACGAAGCAGAAGTTGATTTCGCTCAGCCGAACATCCCTCGCCGCCGGATCCACAATCAAATAAAGAAAGTAAA
>JBBUKS010045293.1:0-10379 GCA_038050645.1 Hedychium gardnerianum | reverse complement strand
GGCGCGAACGCTTGATCGTGCTGAGGTCCAACAAGAACCAAAGTTGCTGCCGGGAGAACGTAGCTCACGCAACAAAGATATAACTCTCATAATCCCTTAATATACGGTTTCCTTCGCATGGATCTTCTGGAAGGATCTTGATTATTTTCCGCCGCGCTTGTGTTGCTTTACGCTCAAGATCCTAATAGCTCCTACATATGGTGATTTATTGTGGTGGAGTTTTTCTCCCACATATGGTGATTTATTATGGTGGAGCATTGCTCCCACATATGCTGATTATATTCTGATACTTGCATTGGTACATGCATATGAGATGTTGTACCCATGATATTCATTACCTATGACTACTCATGATACTATGTACAATTGAGTAGGGGTGATGGTGTAGTAGATGCATACATGTGTACTTTGGGTTGGTGAGTATAATTTCCTTTGAGACTACATACCTTTGAATCCCTATACACTTTATTGTTCATGCACTATCTTCTTATATTCACTGAGTATTTCTTTTATACTCACCAGTCCTGCTTTCCATTATTATTTTTAGGTTAGCAGGTATATGTTGATTGGGTCGCTTGGAGGATTCTATCTGCGCCGTCCCATTCACATCGAGCTTCAGTTTAATTCTATTTCATTTTGGTTTGATTTGCTTCCACATTTTGCTTATTGAACTTGTATTATAATAAATGTCTTATATTTGGATTTGTTGGGTTATTCGGTTATGCATTTAGAGTGTTAAGCCGAGCCGACTCGCAATTATGTTTTGAATTTCATGGTCGGGTAGACTATATATATTGCTTACTCTGTTTGATTTTTATTATCTATACTATGTGATTGTGTTTTGTTCTGAGTTTTGTGGACTCATATCATGTTGTATCTGTAATTGTCACTAGGGGGTATCGTCCGTATCGACTGGCATGTGTACTTCCAGGGCATGATAATTTATTGGTATTAGAGCCACATGTTGCGATAGACTATTTTCGTATTTTCGGATATTGTGATTTGTTTTCTCGTTGTGAATTTTTGAGTTTTGGGACAAAGCAGTGGAAGAACATCTCTGAGTTGTAGGATGTAAGTTGTATAACAGGTAACCTATATTTCTGTTGGTTCTTACCTAGTTGTTTGTAGCATGTATGACTGATGGTGGGTCAACTACTATTCATGGTCGTGGTCTGGGGTGACCACGGAGATGATCTGTTGAGTCAATGTGACCTGGACCTGAAGCCAGAGAGGTGAATTTTCTGTGGTTCTAATTGATATTGAGTCGGATAGCGGAGGTCAAACCCATCAAACCACTTAGTAAAGATCAAGAAGGACAGTCTCAGGGAATATCACCAACTATACCAACCCAGACTAACTATACCAACCACTTAGTAAGGATGCCATAGTTGGTCAATAAGTAAAGGATCAATTTACTTTGTTTCATGGAGATTCTGACCCTTGGGTCGCTCGTGCTTAGTTAGATAACCCGGGAGGCACGTTTGAGTGTATGATTTGGACTAACACAGAGAAGGTTGCATTAGCTGCATACCATGTACGAGATCAGACCGTTACTTGGTGTGGATACGGGATATTATTTCAGTTTATTTCACTCTTGCTGATTTATTAATTGATATGGGTGGATCACATCCATTTATATCCCTTATGTTTTTGGGTAAGATTCATAGAATCCCTACACTTAGATTGCATGACTTAGCTGTATCTCTGCCGTTTGGAGAGGTGCTAGCCATCAATCAGGAAGGCAGGGGATTCTCATTGGACTTCGGTAGTCATACACTGGTAGTGGATCTTCAGGTGTTTGATATGACAATATTTGATATCATTCTGGTCATGGATTGGTTAACTACCCATTATGCTACAGTTGATTATTGAGCAAGGGTAGTTTTACCTTCTGACCATCGGATCGACCATATTGGAAATTAGTTGGGACTAGGGATGATGGGATTTCTATGATCTCAACACTACAAGAGTAGAGTCTATTATCCTAGGGATGTTAGGGATACCTATTGTCATTGATTAAGGTTGTGGAAGATGGTGCTTCATAGCTCTCGGACGTGTCTATAGTTAAAGGATACCCGGATGTATTGCTGGAAGAACTCCCCGACTTGCCCTCAAAAAGATAAGTGAAATTTATGATTGAGTTGATTCCGGGGACAAGACCAGTATTGAAGACTCCGTATAGAATGACTCCAACAAAATTAGAGGAGCTGAAGATTCAATTACAGGAGTTGTTGGATAGAGGATTTATCCTCCCTAGTGTTTCCCCTTGAGATGCTCTAGTGCTCTTTGTCAAAAAGAAGGATGGATCACTAAGACTTTGTATAGACTACCGATAACTGAATTATGTGACTATCAAGAATAAATATCCCATGCCACGGATAGAGAATTTATTTGATCAGCTGAAGAATACATGTATATACTATAATATTGATTTGCACTCTGGCTATCATCAACTTAGAGTAAGGGATGCAGATGTACAGAAGACAACATTTTGAATGCGTTATGGACATTATGATTTTTTTTTGGTGACCAATGCTCTAGCATTTTTCATGAACTTGATGAATTGGGTATTCCTGGAGTATTTGGATCAATTTGTCATTATCTTCATAGACGACATTCTGATATATTCCTAGTCAGAGGTGGAGCACTAACAACATTTTCACATAGTTCTTGAGATGCTTTGACGAGAACGTCTCTATGTGAAGTTCAATAAGTGTGCATTCTGGCTATCTTTTGTGGGATTTCTCGAACATTTTGTCTCTAGTAGAGGGATATCTATAGATCCTTCGAAAATAGTGACAGTTACCAGTTGGGAGCAACCAAGGACAGTACAGGAGGTTCGTAGCTTTCTGAAATTGGTTGGATATTACCGGAGATTTGTAGAGGGCTTTTCTAGCATTACTCTGCTATTGGCTCGTCTGACCAGGAAGGGAGTAAAATTTATTTGGACAAAGGCTTGTGAGGCAAGTTTTCAAGAGATCAAATAAAGACTGGTAACTGCGCCCGTCTTAGTGCTTCCTTCCGGGAAAGACAATTTTGTGCTCTATACTGATGCATCGTTGCAAGTGTTAGGTGCAGTTCTGATGCAACATGCACGGGTAGTATCATATGCTTCTCGCTAGCTGAAGGATCACGAGAAGAACTACCTTGTCCACGATTTGGAATTAGTATCTATTATCTTTGTGCTGAAAATATGGAGACATCATCTGTATGGGGACACTTTCAAAATTTTCATGGTTCATATAAGTCTTAAGTATCTTTTTACTCAGAAGGAGCTGAATCTCAGGAAAAGGAGATGGATGGAATTCTTGAAGAATTATGATTGCACCATCAACTATCATACAGGGAAAGCCAATGTTGTAGTAGATGCTTTGAGTAGGAAATCTTGAGGGGTTCTGGCTATTCACCGAGTGGTAGGTACAGACTTGATACAGATTTTCTCAAGTTGGGACTGGTAGAACGAGGACAGATAGAGCTTGGGATTTTGGTATCCTTGGTTGCTCAGTCCCCCCATTGTGGAATAAATTAAAGAAGCACATGCTACTGATCAACATCTGCGGTATCTTTGTAGCAGAGTAGTTTCAGGACAACAGACAGAGTTTTCTTATGATGAGAATGTTATCCTATATTTTTTAGGAAGATTGTGTGTACTTGAGTCACACTCAATTAAAGAGTACTTACTTTAGGAGGCACATCAATCCAAATTTGCGATCCATCCGGGTGGTACCCAAATGTATAGAGACTTAAAACGCTCTTACTGGTGGAATAACATGAAAAAGGACATAGCAAATTTCATGACTCAATGTTTGATATGTCAACAAGTGAAGGCTGAGCATCAGAGACCAGCGGGGTTGTTTCAGAAGATTCTGATACCGAAATGGAAGTGGGAACATATCACTATAGACTTCGTGGTAGGGTTACCCCAAACACGGAAAGGACATGATGCAATTTGGGTGATCATTTATCGATTCACCAAATATGTGCATTTTTTGCCGATCTGTAAGACAGACTCTTTGGATCGCCTGGCAGATTTATAGTGTAGAGAGATTACCAGATTTCACGGTATACCTCTAAGTATTATATCGGATAGAGATCCACGCGCATCACCTCACGATTCTGGCAAAGTCTTCAGCAGGCCTTGGGTACGGAACTTCGTTTCAGCACAGTCTTTCATCAACAGACTGATGGACAGTCAGCGCGCACTATATAGACACTTGAGGATCTGTTGAGAGCGTGTGTGATGGATTTGAATTTCAGAGGCAGCCGGGAAGATCATTTACACCTAGTGGAATTTGTGTACAACAATAGATATCATTTTACGATTCAGATGGCATTGATTAAGGCTTTGTATGACAGAGCTTGTCGATCTACTACCTTATGGGAAGAGGTTGGCGAACCATAGATGTTGGGGCCATAAAGCATTTAACATGATGCAGAGTTGATACGTATTATCAGACAGAGGATGTCAGAGGCTCAAGATTGACAAAAGAGTTATGTAGACTAGAGGCGGAGACCTCTAGAGTTTTCTGTAGATGATCATGTGTAACTGCGAGTTTCACCCACTGAAGGAGTTAAAAGATTTGGTGTAAAGGGCAAGTTGGCTCATCGTTACATTGGACCATTTCAGATTCTGGGGAGGATAGGTGAGGTGACCTATCGGTTGACACTACCACCGACCCTTGCGGGTGTAATAATGTGTTTTATGTATCCATTCTGAGGAAGTATGTGCCGGACCATGCTGACATTCTAAGGCATGTGTTGATTTTGCTCCATCCTAATGCAACTTATGAAGGGATTCTTGTGCGGATTCTGGGTCGCAAGGAGTGCCAGTTGCAGGATAAAATCATCCGACTCGTCAAGGTTGGTTGGCAGCATCATACTAATGAGGATGCAGCTTGAGAGCTTGAGGATGAGATCCAGGCTTAATACCCTCACTTGTTTAATTAAGGTGCATGTAGTTTCTTTGGTGCTTAAACTGATTGATTATGTTATTGTGGTTACCGCACCTGAGTAGTAAATTTGGGGGCCAAATTTTTATTAGTGGGGAGAATGTTAAATATGACAAATAAAAATAATAAAATAATGAGTGTTAATCGAGAAATAAGCTTATAGAATTTTTTTGGATTTAATTGGAGCTAATATGACGAGTTTAAGGGGATATAAATATTAGGCTTTTAGAAAGCCTGTTTGGAATATCAATTAAGTTGGGTGTTGATTGATTTAATTAACCTAAAGTTTATATTATAAAACCTAAGTTATTATTATTTCCCTATTCCTATTTCTTTTCTCCCAATCTCTCTCACGCGATCCCCTTCTCTTCCTCTCTCGATCCAACACCGCCGCATCCCCCCCCCGCCAACGCTCGTTGCTCACCCTCTCCTGCTACAGTGAGTAGACCGTCGGCGCTGCCCCTTAGCTCCGACCACTACAGCTGACGGGGGTACCCTAGGCACCGTCCTCTTCTCCTCTCCTTCTCCTCCTGATCCTCACCACATCCCCATCACTGATGTTGTATCTCCACCGACGCGACCAAGCCGCAGCCACCGCCATGGCTAGGCTAGGTTGGCCATCACTAACGGGTCGGAGTCAAGACGCCACGGCCAACCTCTCCCCGTTGTTCCCTCTGCCCTAGATCCCGATCTCACCACCTTCTCATCGACGTCGAAATGGTGAGAGGTCACTAGAGAGTTGAGCTCCTGCTCCTCACCCGCCTGCGGACTGAGCAACAACTGCTACTACCATAGAGGAGGTTGTTGCCGTGGCCAGCCTCTCCCCACTGCCCCTGCTACCATCCCGCAATCACGACTACCTTGTGTCGAAGCTACACCGGTCGCTTGCCTCTGGCCACTGGTACTGCCCTCCTCGGTGCTTGCTCCATCTATCCCTCACCACGAGAAAGGCCACCGCCGGAGCAATTACAAATTAGGGGTAATGATAATATAGATTTAAACCTAATTACCATTGATTCTTATTGATAGTTAATTATAATTAGTTTTGTTTACAGATTTAGATTGTTGTTAGATTTGGAATTAGGTTCATTGATTAAGTGCTAAATGTATGGGTTGATTTGGTGATTTGGGTTGATACATTATCTATAAATGATGTGTGGTGGATTCAGATTGAAGAAGATGTGTTGTTCTTGTATAATTACATCTAAGAATTTTAAATGAGACCTAATTGTTAGGTTATGTGTGGGTAAGGGAATCTTCATTTGTTTCCTAAGCTTTTCCCATTGAATTCCTTATGGAGATTTAGCTCAGAATTGAAAAGAGGTGGGGGATGATTTGGTTGATCCAATTAGGGTTTCCTAATTAGTTTAGGATTTGGTTTAGTTATTTGATTCATGATAGGTCTTGGTTGTAATTTATATTTTACACTGCAGGATTATGATTTGGAGCAAACTCTTGGACATGAAGACTTTTAGTACGATCTACACATCAGACGGATATTTCTTCCCTTGCTATCATTTATAGATATTGATCGTAGTGTATGATATGTTCTGATTGATATAGTAGCTATATTTACCTTGACTCTATTCACATGCTACATAAGTTTTGATACTAGCTTGCTTGTACTTGAGATGCTCTATTATATCTATGCAGTCTCTTTGATTTCATACCTTGTAGTGTGTACATGTGTGCGGTGTGCATAATAGGAACAAACTTATGATTATATAATCATATAGTTGTTAGACATGCGTGTGTCATGCATTTATGTACATATGTTAGGTTCCAATATGTTCATGCCATGTAGTGGATGGACACGTGTTTGACGTGTACCCTAGACATTCATCATCGTGTATGTTCATGATTATAGTTGTGGACACGTGTGTGACATGTAACCTAGTTATACATCATTGTTGTATGTTCATGATTTGTAGTTGTGGACACGTGGGTGACGTGTACCCTAGATATTTATCATCATTGTATGTTCATGATTGTAGACGTAAACACGTGGGTGACGTGTATTTTAAGTGATGTATCATGCTAGTGATTTTAGTACAAGTCTGATTGGAGGATGTAAACATGTGTGTGATGTGTATTACAATTGCTATATCTCGATGGATGTAGTTGTGTACATTGTATAGATAGACATACGCGAGGATGAGATTATTTGTATCCTAATCATTGTGGTATTTTATGTATGTTATTGATTAGGGCTCCCTTCGGGTGTGAGCTAGTCATAGCATCATGGTGATGCATGTATGCTATTGATCAAGGCTCCCTTCGGGTGTGAGCTTGTCATAGCATCATGGTGATGCATATATGCTATCGATCAGGGCTCCCTTCAGGTGTGAGCTAGTCGTAGCATTACGGTGTTGCTTGCATCTATCGATTATGGCTCCCTTCGGGTGTGAGCTAGTTGTAGCATCATGGAGATGTATGTATGCTATCGATCACTTCTCCCTTCGGGTATGAGAGCATCGTAGTCAGGTTATTGCTTGCTTATTGCTTGACTGTATGCATCTGGTCTATGGATGAGTTGACATTTCCTCTCCCAGATACAGATTGTATACCCTGGGCTGCCCACGAGACCAGTCATGGTAGAGCATTTCTCATGTAGCCCGTAGCTAAATAGCTATTTCCTGCCTACCCACGAGAACAGTCGTGGCAGAGCATTTCTCATGCAGACAGGGATCCTGATATTTCAGATTGCCCACGAGACCAGTAGTGGAAGAGCGTTTCTCATGCATTCCATAGCTAACGAGCGAGATTTCTTGATCATCTTTGTATCTTGTGGTGGAGGATTGCTCCTACATATGGTGATTTATTATGGTGGAGCGTTTCTCCCACATATGGTGATTTATTGTGGTGGAGCATTGCTCCCACATATGGTGATTTATTATGGTGGAGCGTTGCTCCCACAAATGTTGATTGTATTCTGATAATTACACTAGTACATGCATATAAGATGTTGTACCCATGATTTCATTACCTGTGACTACTCATGATACTGTGTACAGTTGAGTAGGGTGATGATGTAGTAGATGCATACATCTGTACTTCGGGTTGGTGAGTATAATTTCCTTTGAGACTGCATACCTTTAAATCCTTATACACTTTATTGTTCATGCACTATCTTCTTAAATCCGCTGAGTATTTCTTTTATATTCACCACCCCTGCTTTCCATTATTATTTTCAGGTTAACAGGTATATGTTGATTGGGTCGCTTGGAGGATTCTATATGTGCCGTCCCATTCACATTAAGCTTCGGTTTAATTCTGTTTCATTTCGATTTGATTTGCTTCTGCATTTTTCCTATTGAACTTGTATTGTAATAAATGTCTTATATTTGGACTTCTTGGGTTCTTCGGTTATGTATTTGGAGTGTTAAGCCAAGTCAGCTCGCAGTTGTGTTTAGGATTTCAAGGTCGGGTAGACCATGCTTACTTTGTTCGATTTTTATTATCTATATTGTGTGATTGTGTTTTGTTCTGAGTTTTGTGGACTCATATCATGTTGTATGTATCTATGATTATCACTAGGGAATATGGTCTGTACTTCCAGGGTGTGACAATATAACATCATAAATAATGTTCGATAGTCTCGGGACTGTCCGATTCTGCCTTTTGGGTTTCCGGTGAAACCTTAGGTCGAACCAACGCCTACTAATCCCTCAACGGGGAATGCATCCTTACCTACTCCTCTCGGGAGAGTTTACCTGTTGCCAAATATCTGGATCTCCAGACTATTTGAACTTTCGCCTACTAATCCCTCAACGGGGAATGCATCCTTCCCGCTAGATGTCCGATCCTTGACCCACCTAGACTCCTGCCTAGTGTCCTTGACCCCCATGGCTTTTTGCCTAGTGTCCTCGACCCCTAGGACTTCTTCTCGATATCCTTGATCTGCTAAGACTTCTACCCAGTCCCTCGGACCTAGACTTTGTTGCTCAATCTCCCTGATCAGGTCTTCTTGCCTAGTCTACTGACCAAGACTTCTTTGCCTAGCTTCAACTAGGACTTTCATCTTGCTTAAGTTCCTTAGAACTTTCTGCTTGATCTTCCTGCACACTCAGTCAAACTCATTAGATAACAACAACCTTAACTTTGAACCTTTGTCATCTATCAAAACATAGGTTCGATTAGCTGGTGCTTCCAACACAAACAATGTAAGATTCAGTAGATAAAATAACACTAAAATAATAAATGTTAATTGAGTAATAATCTTACAGAATTTTCTGGGAATTTTAGGAAATGTTTCAAAATTTAAACTGAATTTTTAATGATATTCTGAGGAGATTACTATTTAAGTTGGGAGTTTATAAATTTAATCAACCTAAAGTTGATCTTAATTAACCTAAGTGTATAAAAATCAAAACCTATTCCTTATTTTTCCCCCCCAATCTTATCTCTCAGCCGACACTCGATCCCTCTCCTCCCCTCGTACTCGATCTCTCTGATTAACCCATCGCCGTCGATCTTCTTTGGCCAACCGCAAAAGATATTGCTCTCCATCAACCGCAACCACCTCAGCTACTACTGTCCCTTCAACTGAGCCGAGCACAACCGTTTCTTGCCCGGTGTCACTGCCCGAACCTCCTCCTTCCACAGGCCACCACCGGCCAGATTGTGACCAACGGCGGCCATAGATCCACGGCCAACCACAACCAAAGAGCCCAAGTTCTACTTCCTCTCTTCTCCGATCACAAGCAGCTGCCTCCCTATTTTCGTGAAGTCAGATCTACAATGCCGCAGTCTCCGCCGTTGCAAGGGGTCAATGCCACAGGCTTCTTCCTCGTCTGGTTGTTGTTTTCCCTCTCCTTGGTGACGGAAACGAAGCTCCGGCCAGCCATTGACGCAACTACAGCCGAGGCCAACATCGTCGGTCAAAATTAGGTTAGGCCCTTATTTCATTCTCTGAATTTGGTTTTTTCCCCCACTTCAGATCTGACCGGCTAATTTTCTTTGCTTCGGCCACCCCTCTGCTAGCGATGATCACCACCAAAAGCAAGAAGCCCTGTAGAGCGGGCCATAGGCTGCTGATTTCTGTCAATTGGGTATTATTGGAGCTATTGTTCTAACAAAATTTTCCTCTAGCAACCCCCTCGCTAGGGTAAGGAGTTTGATGAGTGTAGAATTATGTAGATGTGTTTTCTTGCATATATACATCTTGATTCTTGGATTATTAGGTATTTTTTACTTTTGGCAAAGTGGAAATTGATATGTGGAGAGATGTGTGGATTTGAACTTTTGTATAGGATTGATTCATGTAGTTATGTAATTATTTTGGGTGAAGGATATGTTTTGATGTAGTTATTTTATGTTACTTAATTTCATGTTCTTGAGTTGAACTCAGATTTGGAGATTAGATGTTCTTTCTTGGTCATCTTGTGGTTTTAAGATTTGGACTATAGAGTGGACTCTAATGGTTGTGTA
>JBBUKS010045254.1:0-10382 GCA_038050645.1 Hedychium gardnerianum | reverse complement strand
TCGCTAAATTTCGTAGTTATTAATAAAATTTATAATAAAATAAAATGATTAGCGACGGAATTATAAATTCCGTCGCTAATCTACGAAATTTAGCGACGGAATATATATTTCCGTCGCTAATATTTTTATTAAATTCAAATTTTTAAAAAATACATTTATCGACGGATATTATTTTCTGTCGCTAATGGAAAAAAATAGCGACCGATATTTAAATTCCGTCGCTAATACCGACTGATATACTTCCGTCGCTATTAGCGACGGAAATTAAATATCGGTCGCTATTTTTTTTTGCGACGGTTCGGTTAGGGACGGAAATTTTCCGTCGCTAATCGGTCGCTAATTATCATTAGCGATCGATTAGCGACGAAAAATTCCATCGCTAATTGCTGTAATTTTTGTAGTGTTCCAATTTTGAAAATAATCACTACGAAATTGTTCTTTAAATCTTACTAATATAATTGAATATCTGTAATAATTTTATATATATATATATATATATATATATTATAAAAAATTTTAAGATTTTAATTTTTTTTATAGTTAAGGCCTCAATAATTACTGAGACGGCTCTGCCATGCCATTGCTTTCTAGTTTCTACTAATGCCTTGAGCACGCGCTTCAATCAAGCTTTGAGAAGAACCATGGAACCATGGCCTCGGAATAAAAGGTATAATACAATATTAAGACTACAAGTCAAAGACTACGTCATTAGTTCCAAACATAATATTTTAATTTGTTTTTAACATTAAAATAATATGATAAATCAGGCTTAATTAGAAGGACAAAATTAAAATGAAAATACAACCACAGAAATGAAATAGAGACTTTGCAACGCGGAACGAATTGATGGTCACAGTTTTCTTAAAATTAACGACGCGATTCAATATATATATATATATAGCTCTTACCTTAATTGTTTTTAATGTAAAACTATTCTACTATTGTATTGGAGCCTGTTTATTTTCATTTACATTTCATTGTATTACAGTCTATTTTTTTAATTTAAATATTCATTTCTTATTCTCTAATTAATTTTGAAGTTAATCGATTTGACTTTACAAAAATTTCTCATCGAACCATCAAAATAAATCAAGGAATACAAATGGATCTTAACGGATAACTCAACGTCATAACATTTTCAAACTCCCAAATATAATGTCGAGTAAAATTTAAACTCTAATTGTCTAGAAAATTCATCCTCTCTCTTATTATTGCATCATAATCCTGAGATGATCATTTACATTTCCATTAGTTAACATATTATGGCTTTCACGGGTTTAGCTGAGATGATAAGTAAACGATGAATTTACCCAATAAGTGAAGAGTCGAATTCCGGAATTGATAGAGCGTAAATTCCAACTCACTCTTCTATCCATCTTATCTCTTAATTATCATAATTTATCTCCCTTGCGATGATTTTGGAATGGATTGACTGGGCATTGGGCGAGCTCAATCGCCTTCACCCAATTAGTTAACATATTGTGGCACCAATCGCACGTTAAACTCATACTCAAGCATGCACCCAAGCGCAGCTTCTCCGTCGAATTCCCCAGGTAACGGCGGCAGGCTCACGGGGTCGCCGCCTGCTGCTGCCGCATTCTTGCCCAACGGCAGCTTCCGTATCTCCTCCTCTGTTTCTCAAAGCGTCAGTTTCAATTTCAGTACCTGCAAATTAGAAGAAAAGAGAGCTCGATCGATTTAATTTGTGCTGGTTGGAAGCATTAACTACGAAATCAGTCGAATTGATCTCGTTCTCGAGGTGGCATTTCTCGGCGACAGCAGCGTCGTGGGCGGTCTGGACCTGGCTGTGAGCCTCCTCCGCCTGCTCGTTCTTGTGCCACGCTCCGGCGAACTCTGCCTCCTTCAACAAAAGTGTTTTTCATTTCATTTGTATTCAACCAACTAGTCAATTTCTTATTATTTTATTAAACCTCCTTAAGGGATCTCCCATAAGAGATTGTTGATTTGTCACCATTAGAAGTTCAATTAAACAAATCCTCTTTCCTCTTGATGAGCTCAGTAATCTTGGCCTTATTAAAAGTAAGGAGGTTAGCAAGGTTATCATCAGTTTTAACATATATTGAAGTTATAAAGAAGTGTGAAGACACTAAAATTTTGTTTAGTCTTTATGTTTTTAACTAACTCAGCATACCCATTTTTTTTGTGAGATTTTTTTTGTTTTGCCTGATTATCATGATTTATTAAAAAAAATAAAAAGGACTTTGATAAGAGGTTTCAAAGTCTTTCATTCAACTTATGAGTTGGAAGTGTCACGAGCTACCAAAATTTTATCTTCATGGAGACAAACAAACAGAGAAATCACATGCACCTGCTCCAACCACAGCACCCTTACTAGAGAATCTGATATATTAATTAATATAATCTGGATTAACATGCGTTATGTCTACATATATCAAAAATAAATATTGAAAACAACAGTTCAGCAATATTTATAATATAAATCCATCAAAAACTTTTGCTAACTATACTTAAAATATGTTAAAGTGGTGCTCATTGTCTGACCACAAACATCTGTCTTTTAACAGTAGTATCAACAATAGAATACTAGCTCTAGCACCTAACGACCCGATTTGTTCTGAAATCTTACAATCAAGCTTTGGGGTTCAAAGGCAATAAAATGTAACGACACGACTTTGAAAACTCTGTTAGCTTGAATAACTCCCAGAATCGGGATCAGTCACCCACAGATTTCAGCCTCTTTGCAGCCTGCACAAAGCCTACAATTACCTGCAACTCATCCAATTGCTTCAGAAGTACAAGTATAGCAATTGGATTCAAAAAAGACAGTCAAAGACTCACAAAATGCATTCGCTGGCAATGATGCATTTAACAGTGCAATGGCTCACTTACCTGCGACATGAAATGCCTCTGAACTATTTCAATTAACTGCTCTTTGGAGGGATTTGGAATCCCACCCACCTGTTGCAGACAGAGAACATGGTTTTGTGTGTATCTGGAAATAAGTAGGATTTCATCCAGAACAAGATAAACGACAAACAAGGAATGTGGTTGACAACATGAGCATCGTGAACTACTGTGATAACTTACAAGATTAAAATGCTTTGAGTATCGCCATAGTGCTGTTGTTTCTAGTTTGCTCAGATCAACTTTCTGCACCAGCAATGTGATGATACATTAGACGTTTGGAAACTCTAAGATAACAAAATGATGGTATCTGAAAGGAACATTGCAAAGACAAATAATAGAATAATGATGTGATACTAAAAGAAAATCAAATGGTAGTTCTTACTGTGGTGCAGCTTGTGGACAACACAGATCCCTTAGAATGTGAATCAGAAAAATGAGACCGGCTCAACAATTTGTTGGAAAATCCTTTATGGTTCTTATTCCTCAATTTTTGTGGTGTTTGCAGCTGTATAGAATCACTTGCTGAAAGAAAAAGGTATGTCAAATAAATAAATAAAACACAGTCATACCTACGCAAGAGAAGATATAAAAAAATGAAATGCTTCTGAAAACTGAATAGGTGATAATTAGCTCTGGTTCATGAAAATCTCAAGTTGACATAATTATTCTGAACATGTCACATGGCTTATGAAAACTTCAAGCTGCCATAAATTTTGATGAAGTCCGGACATGATAACATAGCTAGAAAAAGTCTAGAAAGAAGTGCATCCTCCCGAAAATATTTAGCTATAGACATATTGAATGAAGTAGTGGCACTAATCAGATCATAATTCATATAACACTGACCTTAACTTAGATTAAGCTAATAAGAATTCTATATACCTGCTTAGCAAAATGAGGTGGCTAGGGCAATGCATACCATGCCTTGTTTAAGAACTGAAGACCCATCCAGCATCCGGAAATGAGCTCTCAAGTAAGACATTGGAAACATAGTCTTCATTAAGAATATTCTATGTGGCTTACCCTTGGTGAAGTTGTTTTATTTTCTACAGCATTCCTACAAGATCTTCAGGAACAATGCAAGTAACTAGAAGTTACCTATATAAAAACTTAACATGGATCACAATCTTTAAAAGGTGACACACTAAACCATGAGGATAGAAATGAGAAGCAAGACCCCAAGATTCAAGAGGGATGTACTGCTACCCGCATAAAAAATATCAAAAGTGAACTCAAATACAAACACCTTTTAAAATTTTTACTGGAAACTCAATCTAAAGGCTTATGATAAGGATAATCTATTCTGATCATGCCTACTTGATAGCTAAAGGATCAGACACATAAGAAAGTTTACTGATCATCATCAGAATAAACTGAACCTAAGCACTTGAAAGGAAAAAAATCATTTACTGATATCTGAGTCATTCCACTTCATGTTGTTAAATTCGTCATCATCATCTTCTTGGCCAGTTGGCGCTTCAATAACGCTAAGAGCGTTTCTTTGTAGCTTCACTTCTATTCCATTAGTTAAAACCTGAGGTATTTCAAAAATTTAAATAGTCAAACCTGCAGCAACTGAGAATAACAACAAAACTTGCATGACTTAAGGAATGATTGAACCAAAATTTGTCATCGGACCATTTTCTGTATATATATACACAAGCTTGTAAAAGAAAAATAAAAAAGGCTTCTTAAGCATCACTACTCTTTTAGAATTAAATTTTTTTTCTTCCAATTGAACGTGGACCTTTAGAAAAGGATCAACTAAAAGTCAGAGTGCAAGGCTAAGTTGATGGACAGCTATAATGCGTTTGGTAAAAATGCAGTGACTTAGAAGATATGATTTGGACAAATTATTGCTTTGTTAAATAATTTGATGTAGTACTGATTTTGACAAATTATTGCTTTGTTAAATAATTTGATGTAGTGCTTCTTGATGCACAGCAATCTCGTACCAGGTTTCTTGTGCATAAATTTGATATCTAGAATATTAATTGATTTATATTAAAGTAATAATTTTTATTATTCATTCTTCACGTTCCTTGGATATTTATTAAAAATTTGTAATATTAAAATAGCTTCGATTTTTGACAAAAGTCATCAAAATGTATATCTAAGAATTAAAAAAAAATAGAATAAACTTAAAATCATTTTTTTTCAAAGAAATTAGTGGTGAAAAGCATTAACTAGTCAGGGGTTCCAATGGTAATTTTAACAAAGCTGTGTTCTGAGTAGAAAAACAAATGAGATGAGTTTTTGTAGTGAAATATACTGCAAACTACACTATCACCCTCCTACCATTCTCCGATTTGATATCATCGAATCAACATGAAATCGTGAATTGATCAAAATAAAGTCAAACACAAAATCAGCAAGTACAAAAATGACGAGTATAATCAAACAAAAAATCTTGATAAATTCAGAACTACAGAGCTCCCATTTCAAGGATTTCATGATTTATAAATTGCAAGGTATACTGAAAACCGTATAGAGTACTTTTGATAATGTTTCAAAATATTTCTATCAAGATTTGGTAGTACTATAGCCAACGCTGCATTATCGTTAAGAAGAAAGGATAAAACCCAATGGATAACTCTCCAATTGCAACCCATCTCAACAATTTAAACAAATTGTCCAAACAGATCCAGTCGTTGAAATAGAAAACAAATTAGCTATCTCATTCGGTCGAAAATCCATTAAATTATATCTCAAGCCCAATGAAACCTAAGTAAAAATCGTTGCTTTAGCATCAGATTATCCAAGATCAAGGAATAGAAAGGAATTACCAGCCAATGCCAGCCGCCGAGGCCGACGGCTTTCTTGACGACACCGTGGAGCCCAACTAGAACCGATTTTGTCCGGTTATTGCCCGTGACAACCACCTTGGTGTGCCTCGGCAGCACCGAGAGCTCCTCCTCGCTGCTCTCCCCGCAACTCTGCTGGCATCCACTGCTCATCCGGCGATCCACGGCTGCTAGCATTCCTTCACTCCCTCACCCTTCCCAATCTGGAACACATGCAACCCCACAAAAGAGGGGAAATCGGCGAAAATTGATCAAATTAGACAATTTTAAGCTGCATCAAGCATTGCAGGAGTGTCATTAAACGGAACCGGTGAGAAATTTTGGGATTCGTGAGAGTTCTTGGAGAGGGAGAGAGAGAGAGAGAGAGGGACAGGAGATGAGACTGGAGTGTTCTGTTCTTTATTACTTGCTATATTTTTCTCTTCTTCCGCTTACTGCACCTAATCCGCTGTGCTGCTGCGAACCCTGACGGCCGGTATTACCAATAGAGAACCGACGCGTGTCCACGAAAAGTGCTTGTCACGAGCGCGTCGTACGTTTCTGGTCTGGGAGTGACGGTACCTGGCGAAGTTTCATTTGAAATGACGATTATGCCCCAAAAGTTTAATTTTATGAAAAAATCCCTCGAACTTTAAAAATGTAGTCTCGGTTAATTGCTCGTTTATACCTGGGAAAATTAATATCTAGGGGCGGCCGTATGCGGCCGTCCGTCATATACGTTCAGATTTGTGTCGTTCCATGGGTTGGACGATCCTGTCCATTGGATGGTGTTGGGAAGGAACCAGTGTCAGGTTTACTAAATGGATTCATTTTTTCTGATAGCACACGTTACCGCCTGTCACTTGTACTATTTAAGACATTTTATTTTATTTTTTTAAAAAATTATAAAGTATATTTGACACTCAAACCCTGCTTAAGTTATATATAATTCTTACAAATCATAGTGGATCTTAAAAGAAAATATTATTTTTTAAAAATCTTAATCAAAATTTGATTTTGTATTATTTTCTTAATTATGATATTAGAACTACATTTGCTATCGTAATACCTATTATGAACCATTGTGACCTCCTTTGGAAATTTTCATATTATTATCACATTTTAACAAAAAAAAAAAAATTGAATGCTAGAAATTTACACATCATTTATATATATATATATTATATTTATATTAAATAATAATATATTTGTATAATTATAAATATGTTTACCATCATTCTTCTTTTTCATTTTTTTTTCAACCCTTCTTCGTAGTCGCACAACCATCCTCCCCCCACTTGTTATATTTTAATAATATCTCTTTCACTGGGCTCTTCCATTTCATCTAATTATATTTTAATAACTTTACCTCTCTTTTTTATTTTTTTTATAATTTAGATATTCATATTTCATCCAACTAATTTGGAAGATAAATGGTTTTTTTCCTGATTTACTTATCAAGGAAATCTAACATACAATTTATACATACAAAATTGACTCTTGAATCCCATCAAAGTTGATCCTAAGCGCAATAGAAAAAGACCGAGAATTACATATTAGATTTTCAACCAGTTTGGACTTACATACAAATATTTAATAAATAGATTCATCAAACAATTATATTAATACTAAGATATTTTTCAGAAGGAACGTATTATAGGATTTGACTATAATGTCTCAACAAAGATCACTATATCTCTATGAGAACTAAGGTATAGTATTAAATATGTAATAATTTGTGTTGCAAGCTCCGACTATAATGTCTTGACAAGGACCACTGCATCTTCATGAAAACTTAAGTGTAATATTAAATATGCAAGAGTTCTCACATCATAGGTTGAGTAAGAATAAATATTATAAGAAAACTAATTGTTTAAAATTTGGAACATGAAATCTCGGAACACTTATTGGTAAAACAATGAATGTAGTAGATATGATGATTAGGAGAAAAAATAATATTTTATATGTACAATAGAAAAAATAGTAGGAGAGAAGATAAAGATAAAGAATTTAGATTTTAAATTATTGTACACAAGAATGAGTAAAACAAGAAATGAAGTAGGTATCATTGTTGATAGTTCATTAAATGATGAAATAGCAGGAGTAGTTAAAAAGGAGATAAGATTATAGCTATCAAGATAGTGGTGACGAAAGAAACTATTAATGTAATTAGCATATATACATCTCAAGCAGGATTAGATGAATACACCAAATCTAGATTTTGGGGCAACCTAGATGAGGTATTACAAAATATTTTGCCAACCAAAATGATTTTAATAAGAGGAAATCTAAATGGACATGTTGACATGCAAAATGAGAAATATGATAGGGTGCATGAAGGTTATGAGTTTCAAACAAGAAATGAAAAAGAGAAAATTATATTAAATTTTACGATAGCATATGACCTTATACTAGCTAATATATTTTTTTAAGAAAAGAGAAGAATACTTAGTCACATTCAAAAGTGAGAATAATAAATCGCAAATTGACTTTCTTATGATTCAAAAGAATGATAGAAAAATTTGTAAAGATTGCAAGATCATCCCTGAAGAAAATTTAACTACTCAACATCAATTAGTAGTGTTAGATATACGTCTCAAGAATAGTATTAATAAAAGAAAAATATGCATGACTCTTAGAATTAAGTGGTAAAAGTTAAAAGATAGGAAGCAAAACATATTTAAGAAAAGGATATGAGTACAAGTATTAGGAGAAATATATGGCGACTTGAATACGACATTAGATAAGATGATATCAAAGTTAAAAATAATAGCAAAGAGTGTCCTCGGAGTCAAAGGGACATGCACCACTAAGTAAATAATCTTGATGGTGGAATGAGAAAGTACAAGAGAAAGTGAAGGAAAAATAAATAACTTATAAGGAATTATATATTTATAAGAATGAAGAAAACTTTTAAAAAATATACATTAGCTAAGAAAGAGGCTAAAAAAGTAGTGAATGAAGTTAATAATGAAACTTTTGAACATTTATATCGAAAATTGGATAAAAAGAAGAGAAAAAAACATTTACAAAATAACTAAAGCGCGAGAGAAGAAGACAAGAGATCTTATCCAAATAAGGTGTATTAAAGATGAATATAATAGAGTACTAGTAAACGATGAGTGAACAAAAGAGCAATAAAAGAGGTATTTTCATCAACTTTTCAATGAATGTTTAGATGACTAACTTAACTTATGTAATTTAAGTAGGTCAAATGAGTATAGAAATTTAAAATTTTATTGTAAAATTCAAACTTTAGAAGTAGAGTAAGTTTTAAATGGGATGCAAAATAGAAAAATAATTAGACCAGATAATATTCCAATAGAGGTATGAAAGTGTCTTTAGAAACATGTATTAAATAATTTATAAAGTTATTCAACCTGATATTGAAAACTAAAAAAAATGTCTGATCAGTAGAGGGTAAGTACTCTAGTTCCCTTATATAAGAATAAAGAAGATGTAAAAAATTGTGCAAACATAGGGGTATTAAATTAATGAGTTATACTGAAACTTTGAGAAAGAGTAATAGAAACAAACTAAGGAAGGAGACCACGGTTACCAAAAATTATTTTGAATTTATGTCTGGAAGGTCGACAATAGAAGTTATACATCTTCTCAGATAACTAATTGAAAAAAATCAGGAACAGAAGCAAGACTTAGACATGATATTCGTCGACCTAGAAAAAAAACTTATGATAGAGTTTCAAAGAAAATTATATAGAGAATTCTAGAAAAGAGATGTGTTAGCATAGCGTATATTGAACTAATTAGGGATATGTATGAAGATGTAGTGACAAGAGTGAAGACTTCAGGCAGATTACCCGAAGTGCTTCCCATAAAGATAAGATTACATCAATGATCATCGTCATGTCTCTATCTTTTTACACTAATCATGGATGAGCTCATTAGATACATTCAAGATACAATACCACGGTGCATGTTATTTGCATATAATATTATTTTGGTAGATGATATTGGTGCAGGTTGCATTAATAGTCTAACCCTAGGTTTTGATGTATGACAACATGTTAAAGTTAGACTGTTGTTGTTTAACAAGTTGAGCTAAATGTATAGGTTAACTAACTTAACGGATCTAGAGGATCATATACAAGGCTGAAGTCCAGATGTGTGATTCTGGCAAGAAGTCCAGTTGGGTCATAGAGGACCAGACAGTTGGCAGGAAGTCCAATCGGGTCAGGAAGGACCAGATGATTGGTTGAAGTCCAGATGTGAGATTCCGGCAAGAAGACCTGGTGGGTCGGAGATCATACGTCAAGGAGGTTACTCGGTAAATGATAAGTAAGGTAAGCACTGGAGGAGAGAGATCCAGTGAGGATGAGTTACAGTTGGGACTTAGGCGTTGATCCAACTTGGAAGTCTAAGTTGAGATCAGGCTAGACCTAGACAAGGTCTAAGTCATACTTATCAAGCATTGATTATATATGCTGACTCTTTTATTGCAGGTATTTTCTATTAACATATTTTGTAGGAGTTAAAACAAAAATCAGTTTTGGATGAACAGTGCTCAAGCATTGGAGGCGCTTTGGTATGATGGAGGCGCCTCCAGCGCCTTTGTGTTGGAGGCGCCTCAGCGCAAAGATGCTGGAGGAGCCTCGGAGTAATAGAGGCTCCTCAAGCGCGGATAAGCTACGAGGATTGAGTTTCGCAAGCTGTTGACGCGTGGAGCTGATGGAGGTGCCCCAGATTGCT
>JBBUKS010045243.1:0-10383 GCA_038050645.1 Hedychium gardnerianum | reverse complement strand
TAATTTTGTAAAAATAAACTTATGTATTTATTATTTATAGGTTTAAGAGAAAGATCCCTGAGGCTGGTTCATCTAGTACTCCTAGCACGGACATTAGGTTTCCCACTAAGGAGCTTAGGAGTATATTTTCATCCCTAACATTTAGACCACTCCCTCCTAGATTTATTGATAGGACATTCTATTTATGTTCATGCATGTCCACTATAGCGGTAGTTGACTACTATCGATCAGGTAACCTTATTTATTGTACTAACTCGGTTAACACGGGATTGTGTTCCGAACTATACAATAACTTGGTTAAGGTTGATGATCTTACCTACTAGATTAGGGTTATAGGTAGAGACCTTACTTTTTCTCCTACTGTCATTAGGGACCCATCTTGGACTTAGACCATCCACATGCCCCTTTTCATGTTACCCTCCTAGAGATTTGTCATTTGGTGATCCCTACTCCCATATTACACTAGATAGGATGTACTCATATTTCTTTGGGGAGGAGAGGGCACCTACTATGACTCAGTTTCAGTCCATCAGACTTAGAGTACAAGACTATATTCTTTATAGGGTCTAGTGAATTGTTTCTTACCTCTGACCACTAGAGATGTTGCCATGATGTGATCATTCCATTCATTTTTTACTTTATGCATTATGTCATAGGTTAGACATAGACCTTAGTTTGCATATATTTTATGGAATCATCTATTCAGCTAGCATCACTACTAGAAGGAGGGTTTATATGTCCTACTATTACATTTTGACCTCCCTTATAACATCATTAGGGATAGATGTCACCACAGGTGATATCAGACCTTTGAGTGAGTATGACATACTAGGTCAAAGGGACCTTTCCTTAGCAAACATACATATAGATGTTGATGGTGTAATGTCCTGGAGGAGGGTAGGCCAGCCTCAGCTTGTGCCAGTTCTAATGGATGAGGACTTACCAGATATAGACCTTGGAGATTTTTAGCTATCTCCACCCCCAGCTCCTCCTACCTTGGAGGATAAAGTCATCAAGATTGAGGGGACAGTCACCTGACTTGAGGAGTCAATCACCAGTCTTCGACAGGAGATGCAGACCTAGCACACCGAGTTGATGGATATGCTCAGGTCTTGGAGAATGGGATCTCCTTCATCACCTTCTGATTAGACCATCAGTTGTTATGTCTTAACATTGATTTGTGTTTGTAGCTACATTGACTTGGTTTGACTTGATGTTTATTTTTTTCCTTCTTTAGTTGACTTTGACTTTCCTTAACTTGAGCTTGATTGTTAACTTATGCATTGACCCTGATAATTAACTCATAAATATCAGTAGAATAGGAGTAATAAATGATTTTTCCAAAATTCATGTTTTTTTTAAATATAGGTTAGTTCTTTACTAATATTTTTTATTATTATAAAAACTCCCATTTTCATTAGTATTTTCAAAAAATGGACTTAGCCTAGGTCTCCCCTTAGAAAGCATAAACCTATAGATTTAGGTAGCTAATATCTCACAAGCACATTAGGTTATCTTGCTTGTGTATTAAAACACTTATATGGTGTGAAATTCTTAGGACTAAGCTTGGATTTCAAATACTTATATTAGTGCATCATTATAAATCTGCGCTAAAAATACCAACTCATAGTAATCAAGTTAAGCGCTCCTTCACAGTAAACTGCTAGTTGGAAACATCCACTTAACTTGACTTACTTAGTGAAAACTACTACCTTTGGTAGTTAGCTAGTAGCAAAAGTCAAACCTTTGAATAAGGATAATTTTCTAGATAATTTATTTATTTATTTTATTATTAAAATAATTCATGCTTGGACTAGGGCAATCATTGTTGAAAATTGCATACTTAGACTTTAAGGAAAATCATGCTTAATTGTCTCTTGCTTGTTTAATTTTTTTTTTTAAGTTACTACTTCAGTTCTTGCAAAGTATGTAATTTTTCAAAATTAACTTAAAAAATTGTTCAGAAAATTTATCCATGTTTAAAAATTCTTGTTGAAAAATATTGACGTGAACGAATTTTTAAAGTATTTAATATTATTGCTTCAATTTTTGCAAAGTGTTTTTCAAACTTGCCTTAGAAAAAGTTTTGAAAAATATTTAACTAGCTTTTCAAAGATGTTTTGAAAAATACTTATGTTCTGACTTCAAATACAAACCTTAGTTTCTTCTTCCTAGTAAAGTTTTTTTTAATAGTCAAAGGGGGAGAACGAGGTTAAAATTAGTGTATTTTTGAAGAAAAGCATGTAAACTTTAAAAAATTATGCATTTTCAAAAAATATGCAAACTTTCAAAATCATTAGGGGGAGAGTGTTAAATTAAGGGGGAGCATATTTAAAAAAAACCTTTATTTTTTTAAAATTCAGAACATTCAATAAAGTCTTTTATTTTTGTTTAAAAAATACTATGTTTTACTTAACTTTAAACTAGGTTGTCATAAATCAAAAAGAAGGAGATCGTTGGTATTGGAAGCACTAGCTAATCAAACTTGGGTTTTGATATCGGCAAAGGTTCAAATTTAAGGGTTATTGTGATCTAACAAGGTTAACTAAGTGTGGAAGGAAGTCCTAGTTAAGTCTAGGCAAAAGAAATCCTGGTCAAGTGGACTGGGAAACAAAGTCCTAGTCAAGGGGACTGGGAAACGAAGTCCTAGTCAAGGGGACTGGGCAAAAGACTTGGTAGATCGAGGACGTCGGGTAAAAGTCCTAGGAGTCGAGGACACTAGGTGGGAAGACCTGGGGTCGAGGACGTCAGGCAGAAGTCTAGAAAGGTCAAGGACCGGACGTCTAGCAGGAAGTCCCAAAGGTTAAGATCGGATGCTGAGCATAAGTCCAAACAAGTCTGGAGGACCAGATGCTTGACAACATGAATATTCTCCTAAGAGGAGTAGCTGAGGATGTGTTCCCTGTTGAGGGAACAGTAGGCGTCGGCCCAACCTAGGATTTCACTAGAAATTCGAGAGTCGGGATTGGACAGTTCAAGATTGCCAAATAATTTTATTTAAAATTATTCTATGTTTTTGTGCTAACTTTGTGATGTGGAAAGTTTAAAGCCTGGAAAAGCTAATCCAGGCATCTCGAAGGGATCCAGGTGCCCTAAGTCGATTCACATGCTTGAAAGGGATTCAGGTGCTTTAATCACCTCGGTGCACAGCAGGATGAGATGACAACCTTAGGTTAGTTAGCGCACATTAGCATCCAAGTGCCTCAAAGGGATTGAGGTACCTGGGAATGGATAGACTCTACTAGGATAGCGCTTTGCTCAGAGTTCTTCACATCAGCGACTGAGGCGCCTCAAAGGGATTGAGGTGTCGTGAAGAGGATAAGGCACGACGAGCTCGGATTAGATCAGATCGACTCTCTATTGAGGCACCTCAAAGGGAATAGATGCGTTTGGATGAAGCTATAAAATAAGGGTTCGACCAATACCTTGAGAATAACTTTTCTTAAGACTTTCATATTCGCGTGCTATTTCAAAACTTGCTCTACGACACCGAAATGTTGCTTCGACAACTATTACATTATAGTCGGTTGTCGTCTTGGTCTTCGAAAGTGCTCTCCTTGCTCGGATGATGGATGGATCATAGAAGATTGCCTTAGATCACCGGTGAAATCTCTAGAAATGGAGTGGTGATGGACCTTGTGTTCTCCCTATAAGGGAAGAACAACCCCCCTTGAGAAAGAGGGTGAAATCCCCTTTTATATGCATGGGGCACGATCCATGTTTTTCTAGCACACGGTCGTGCTTGAGAGGCATGACCTTCTCTTGAGGCTTTCTGGACTGGAGACACGGCTATGCCTGTGAGGCATGGCCCAGTGTTGAGGAAGCACTGCTAGCTAGACATGACCGTGTTTGAGACACACGGTCGTGCCAGAAGTTCTCCCAGGTATGGCACACGACCGTGTTTGAGACACACGATCGTGCCTGTGCTTCTTCAAAAATGTCACATGGCCGTGTCTGGGACACACGTCCATGCCTTGAGTTCCTCCTATTGATGAGGCACACTCGTGCTTGGAAGGCACGGCCAGTGCCATGGTCGTGCCTGGGAGGCACGACCATGGATCTTGGCCCGGCTGCTTTGTTTCCTGCTTTGCTTTCTGCTCTACTTTATACTTTGTTCTCCATTTAAATTCTATTTTGCTCCAAAACATATCCTGTCAATGAAAATAAAGAAAAATCAGATTTTCGGATGATATGAAGTAAAAAGCATGATAACATAATAAAATAAGGTACGATAATGTAGATCATGTCAATGAAATGCAAGTAGATGTGCAATATAAAGTGTCTAAAAATATATATAATCTACGCACATTAACAACCGACGCTCAACTTACTACATTCTTCATTTGTCGGTATTTTTTTTACTTACTCACACTTAAATTCTATATCCTATTGCAATCTTTAATCTTTTTGTGGATTGCCCAACGAAAACACTCAACGGGTGTGGGCCTTAGACTAGTAGTCACCGAACTGTGAACCAAGTAAAAATAAAGTGTTAGCCTTATCTTTATTGTTGGATCGAAAAGACAATGCTAGAGGGGGGGGGGGTGAATATCATTCATGACCTTTGCACGTTTTCATAAGACTTAAGAGTATAGGTTGCGGAAAAAAATAAACAAAAATAAAAACAAACTAACACATTTCTTTTTACTTGGTTCACCACTCGACAATGGCTACTCCAAGGCCCGCACCCAAATGAGTGCTTTCGATGGACAATTCATTATCAGTTCGAAGGTTACAAAATATGTGAAACTTGAAATGCAGTAATTAACAATAATACTGACAACTAAGAATGTAGAAGCACGATCTCTGGTTGTTGGGGCAGCATTACGGTGTCAAGAATAATTTTTGGAGCAGCGTCTGAGCATGAAAGTCGTATGGAATCATTATTCGAAGCTGCTGGTCGAAGTCTTCTTTATTGACCCATCCAGGTGCCTCTATTCGTATTGAGGCACCTTTATCCGAGTCAATCTGATCAGATCTGAGTTAGTTGTGCCTTATTCGCTTCCAAGCGTCTCAATCCCTTTGAGGTGCCTCAAGCGGTGACGTGGATCGATCTGATCGCAGCATGAGTCTATCTCAACCCAGGTGCCTCAATCCCTTTGAGACGCCCGGTTAGGCTTGAGATGCCTAGATCTTTCCAAGCGCTTGATTTAGTAGTTTCCAGACTTATGTTTTCTGCATCATAGAGTTAGCCTATAAAAAAATATAACATAAATAATGTTCGACAATCTTGGGACTGTTTGATTTTGACTTTTGGGTTTTTGATAAAACTCTAGGTCGAACCGATGCCTATTGTTCCCTCAATGGGGAACACGTCCTCACTTACTCCTCTCAGGAGAGTTTACTTGTTGCCAAATATCTAGACCTCCAAATTATTTGGACTTTTGCTCAGCATCCGATCTCGACCTCCGTGACTTCTCGCTAGCAGTCCGGTCCTCAACCTACCTAGACTCCTGCATGGTGTCCTCGACCCCCAAGACTTTCCGCCTAGTGTCTTCAACCCCTAGGACTTTTGCCCTGTGTCCTCGATCTACCAAGACTTTTGCCTAGTCCCCCGGACTAGGACTTCATTGCCCAATCTCTCTGATCAAGTCTTCTTGCCCAGTCTACTAACTAGGACTTCTTTGCCTAGTCTCAATTAGGACTTTCACCTTGCCTAAGTTTCCTTAGGACTTTCTGCTTAAGCTTCCTGCACACTCAGCCAAACTCATTAGATAACAACAATCTTAACTTTGAACATTTGTCATCTATCAAAATATATGTTCGATTAACTGGTGCTTCCAACACCAACAATATACCCATTTTTTATTTATGACAACCTAGTTCAAAGTTAAGTAAAATTATTTTGCAAATAAAGATTTTAATGCATAAACAACTTTAAGTAAAGAGATAACCTTAAAAAAAAATTCATAAATAAAAATAAAGTAGGTTGCTCCCCCTTAATTGTTACTCTCTCCCTAAAGCTAAGGTCTTTAGGTTTTAAAAGAAATTTAGAATTTCTTTTCTCTCCTTAACTTTTAACTCATCTTTATCTCTCCCCCTTTGTCATATATCAAAAAGAACAGGGAGGTCAAGAGTATTTTGCAATCAGATTTTTCAAAAATATTTTTCAACGATAATTACAAGTATTCTTTTCAAACAAAAATGCTTTTAAATGTTTTTTCAAAAAAAAGAATTGCAAGTATTTTTCAAAATTGAAAATTTGTGAAAGCATTTTCAAATATTTTGCAAGTCTTTTTCAACAAAAGTTTTAAAATTATTTTTGAAGTAGAATTTTCAAAATAGTTTTCAAGTAGAATTTTTAAAAATATTTCCAAGTATTTTTCAAACAAAATTTTCAAAAATATTTACTAGTATAATATAATTTTGAAAAAAAATCAAGTATTTTTCAAACAAAATTTTCAAAAACACTTTTCATGTATTTTTCAAAAAATAGAATTTTCAAAAATGTTTTTCAACTAGAGTTTTCAAAAATATTTTCTAAAGCATTTTCAAAATTTGATTTTTTTTAAATAGCATTTACAAAAATATTTTCCAAGTATTTTCTAGCAAGTAGTAAAGAAAAAAAATAAGTGTGAAGATTAAGTAAACAATGAAGGAAATTTTGCTTATAAAAGAGTAATGTCCTTATAGTCCAAGCATGTTTTACTTTAATAATAAAATGTAACTCATCTATGAAATAATTCTTATTTAAATGCCTAATTTAGTTATTAGCTGACTACTAAAAGATAGCAGATTGTTACTAAGTCAGTTAAGTTAAGTGCATGATTCCAGTTAGTAGTGTATTAAAAAGGAACATTTAGTTGATTAATTTATGATGGTATTTTTAGCCCAGATTTATGGTGATGCACTGATATAAGCATTTGAAATCCAGGCTTAGCCCTAAGTATCATACACCGTTCTAAGTGTTTGAATACACAAGTAAGGTAACCTAGTGTGCTTGTGAGATGCTGGCTGCCTAACTCTATAGGTACATGATTTCTATGGGAAGACCTAGGCTAAGTCCATGATTTTTGAAAATTCACTAAGTAAAATAGGATTTTTTTATATAATAGTAGTAATAAAAAATATTAGTTATCCTAGAATTTTCAAATAAACATGATTTTCAATTTGAAAATAAAAGAAAGAAAGGTAGTGTATTTATCCTATTCTACTGAGCACATTCCTAGTTATCTTCTGAGTGTGCTAAACTCAGATTCAGGTAAGAGTTTAGTAAAAATATTTGCTAGGTTAAACTTGGACTCAACATAGTTAAGTACAATATCACCCCTAGCTACATGGTCCCTTACAAAATGGTGCTTTATTTCTATGTGCTTAGTTTTTGAGTGTTGTATTGGAATTTTAGTTAAATTAATAGAATTGATATTGTCAATTAGGATTTTTGTGTTGGTGTAATTAAGTTGAAAGTCCTTAAGTGTATGCATCATCCATAGTAGTTGAGCCACACACTCCCCAATAGTTATGTATTCAACTTCAGTAGTGAATAATCCAACACAATGTTGCTTTCTACTACACCAGCTGACTAGACTTTGACCTAATAATTGATAGCTACCACTTGTGCTTTTTCTATCTAATTTACATCCAGCATAGTCTGAGTCAAAATAGCCTGTTAGGTCAAAATTGGAAGTTCTAGAATACCAAATTCCTACATTTAATGTACCTTTATTATACCTAAGTATTCTTTTAACAATACTTAGATGTGATTCTTTTGCACATGTTTGGTATATAGCACACATACTTACTTCAAATAAAATATCTGATCGACTTACAGTTAAGTAAACTAGACTGTCTATCATACTTGTAAAATATTTAAGGTCAACTGATTTTACTTCTGGGTTATTGTCAATTTTTATATTTGTTGTCATTGGTGTATTAATTTCTTTAGAACTTTTCATTCCAAATTTTTTAATTAATTCCTTAGCATATTTATTTTGAAAGAAATAAATGTCTTCCTTTGTTTGTTTAATTTGTAAACCTGAAAAGAAGTTAAGTTCTCCTACTAGGCTCATTTCAAATTCATTTTCCATTAGTTTAATAAACTCTTTTAAAAAATTTGTATTTGTTGACCCAAAGATGATGTCGTCTACATAGACCTGGGCTACAAATAAGTCTTTCTCTAAGGATTTAACAAACAGAGTTGAGTCAATTTGTCCTTGTTTGAATCCTTTAGAAACTAAGTAGGTTGATAACCTTTCGTACCAGGCTCTGGGTACTTGTTTTAATCCATATAAGGTCTTTTTTTAATTTGAATACATGGTTTGGGTTGTCTAGATCTTCAAATCCAGGTGGTTGGCCACATAAACTTCTTCTTTAATGAATCCATTAAGAAAGACAGATTTTACATCCATTTGATATAACTTGAATCCTTTATATGTTGCATAGGCTAGCAGCATCCTAATTGACTCAAGTCTAGCTACTGGTACATAGGTTTCATCATAGTCAAGTCCTTCAACTTGGCTGAACTCTTTAGCCACCAATCAAGTGTTATTTCTAACGATTTCCCCTTTATCATCCAATTTGTTCCTAAATTCCCATTTAGTGTCAATAATAGTTTTGTTTTCTGGTTTAAGTACTAAGTCTCATACTTGATTTCTTTCAAATTGGGCTAGTTCTTCCTGCATTACTATGGTCTAATCAGGATCAGGTAAGGCTTCTTCTATCATTTTAGGTTCAATTTTTGAAATCAATGCAATTTGACTTAAGTTTCTATATGATGATCTAGTTCTGACTCCTAAAGTTGTGTCACCCAAAATTTAGTCAACTGGGTCATTAGTTTTTATTCTATATGTTCCTACATTTGGATCAATATTTGGTTCATTTGGATAGCTTTTGTTAGGGTCAAGTATGGGTTCATCATCATCTTCTAGATTTATAATTTGAATCAGATTGAATGTCTTCATCAAAAATAATATTAGTTGTTTCCTCTACTTTATATGTGTGTTTGTTATAAACACTATATGCCCTGGTAGTTGTTGAGTATCCTAACAGCGTTCTAGTTGTACATTTAGATTGAAATTTTTCTAGGTAATCCTTAGTATTTAATATGTGTACCTTACATCCAAATACTCTTAAGTAACTTAGGTTTGGTAATTGGTTATAATAAATTTCATATGGAGTGTTATTATGTCTTTTATTAAGTAGAATTTTGTTTTGAATGTAACAGGTTGTACAAATTGCCTCCACCCAAAATTGATTTGTTAAATTATATTCATTTAACATGGTTCTAGCAGCCTCTTGTAAAGTCCTATTTTTTCTTTCTACTAAATTGTTTTGTTGGGGAGTTCTAGGGAAAGAAAATTCATGGAGGTATCCATTTGCTTGGAAAAATTCTTTAAATCTATGATTTTCAAATTCCCCACCATGATCACTTCTGATTCTCTTAATTTTAGTATCTTTCTCATTTTCTATTAATTTGCATAATATATTAAAGATTTCAAAGGTTTCATACTTGGTTTTTAAGAATTTTACCCAAGTAAATCTTGAGTAATCATCAACTATTACTAAGCAGTATTGGTTTCTGCTTAGTGATTTACCCCCATGAGAAACAAAAAGGTCTAAGTGTAGAAGTTCAAGTATGGAATTGATTTGCTTTAAGTTGGTTGGTTTGTGAGTTGATTTGGTTTGTTTACCTTGTTGACAAGCATCACAAATCGAATTTTCTAGATTTTTTAGTTTAGGTAGACCTCTAACTAATCCATTTTGACTCATCTTCGAGATGAGTTTAACATGAGTGTGACCCAATCATCTATGCCACACCTTAGTTTCCTCTTGTTGTGTCAGCAGATAGTTAATTGAAGTGCTTGGTAATTTAATTTTGTAGATATTATTTTTCCTAATTTCCTTAAGTATTATACTAGGGGTTTCAATGTTTTTAATTCTACATTCTGACTTAGTAAATGTTACTAAGTAACCAGAGTCATATAACTGACTAACACTAAGCAGATTGAATTCAAATTGATCTACTAGAAGTACTTTGCATATAATAAAATCAAATTTTAACTCAATATTATTTGTTCCAATTACCTTAAGTTTTCCATTGTTTCCAAAGGCAACCGATCCTAAGTTCTTGAATTTTAATTTTGTGAACTTCAATCTATTTCCAGTCATGTGTCTGGAGAATCCACTATCTGACATCCATTGGTCCAAATCTTTATGTTCCTACACATAAAGTATTTTTTATTTGGATCCAACTTCTAGGGATTAAAATTGATTGATTGATTTCACCTAATTATTCTATCTCACCCAATCTAAGTTATCAACCATGGTATTCCTATAGTTTCTTTGTGAGATGAATTTTATTAAATTTTTGAAATTTCATTAACTTAGTTTCAATGTTAAATCAACCATATATTAAGTTAAAGTTTTTAATTAAGTTAAAGTTAT
>JBBUKS010045202.1:0-10385 GCA_038050645.1 Hedychium gardnerianum | reverse complement strand
ATGAGACAGAAAGTCCAAGTGAGTCAAAAGTTGACCGAACACTTGGTGAATAAGTCCCAATAGGTCTAGGTTGACCAGATATTGGGCAATGGGACGTCCCAACGGTCATGGATGACTAGATGTTGGGAAAAGAAAGTCCTGATAGGTTGAAGTCAACCAGATACCAGGCAAGACCCGAATTCAGTCAAAAAAAAGTTGAATTTAGGGTTATTAGTCGATTGACACTTTCTGCTAATCGATTAGTAAACCCTAAACTCGGATTCCGGGTTTTGGGCATAAGTCCATCGATTGGCCTGAGAAGCCAGTCGATTAAGGCTTGAGCAGCCAAATCGATTGGAGCAAACCAAAATTACGAGAAGAGATGTTGCTTTGGAATCGATTGGGGGTTTAGGCCCAATCGATTGGCAGAAGTTTTCTCGTGAACAAAAGCCTTCCCAATCGATTGACCAATTAATTGGGGCAGTTTCAATCGATTGGAGCAATCGATTGAGAGTTGTTTGTTGAGTGAACAGAAGACTTATGAATCGATTGGGGCAATCGATTTAGGCCTTACCAATCGATTGGGAGAAGAAAATCGTGAGTGAATAATGTGTTTATCGCGAGATAACAGAAGAGGCTGTAATCGATTATAGCCTGGCTAATTGATTGGGTGATGGATTAGGGCCAGTTTGACGCGAGAACAGAAAGCTTCTGAGTCGATTGGGTGATCGATTAAGAAGTTGGTAATCGATTGGCTTGGTTCACCAATCGATTAGGTATTCATAAAAGAGTCGTTGAACGGGCAGATTTGACATGGTAATCGATTGGTGAGTAAGGTCAATCGATTAAGAAATCCTAAATCAGCAGGATAAAAGATTTTTGCGTGGATTAAAGCGGCAGCTCTTTTGAGTTTTCTCTACAAGCTCTCAACACCAGTTCTTGGAAGGTTAGAGGTGAAGTGCGGGTGCATTTACAACCTACAAGAGACATTCCAAAGCAACAAGCAAACATCACAAGCAAAAGTCTTTCATTGTAGAGATTTCCATTGTATTTGCTTTCTTTTATTGCTTGTATTTGGTGTAAGCTCGTGTTGAGTTTGTACGAGACTTCTCCACCTCCAAGAAGGAGGTTTTCATAGTGTATATGTGAGTGAGGAGAGTGGACCCTTGGATTAGTCACTTTAAGGAGGTGGATACCAAGTAAATCGAGGTTTAGCATTGCGCTTCAAAGGTTCTACTGCAAATCATCATCAAGAAGCGATTGGAGTTAATCACCCCCGCCCCCCCTCTAGCTCCCCTTTTGATCCTAACACTATCTAGGGTTGGACTTGATTTCTCTCATTTTATCATACGAAGCTACACCTAATTGTTCAAAAATATTATTTTTTCTTTCTTTGTATCCTTTCTAGTAGACCATATTTATCCATCTCATCATTCTTATCTCTGCTACATTAGCTCTTTGTAATGGTTTACTTCCTAATAGTTCAACACTCCAATACATAAATCACGGTGAATTAACCACAAAAATTCTTTAAGACTAATAGGAACATGACAATCACATAAAGCTCCAAAAGCATGTCTCCATTTCAACCACTCAATCTTCATATGGAGAGCAGATTTTGAAGAAATGCATTCAGGCTTTGGAAATTTACTGTTAAATGTCTCAAGGAAGGTGAATAAACTCCCTCAAAGAAAGTTCGAGAATATAGCAAGACAATACAGTACCATAAGAAGTCATGTGAAGAAGCACAGGTATTTAGAATTAGTATCCAATAGTATGGAGAAAACTTATGTAGAGCTTAACATGAAAATCCTAGAAAAACAACAGAAAGAATTTATCTGCAAGTTCAGAAAATGCCAAACCTGTACATCTCTACCAAACCCATTGGAGCTCAATAGGAGCAAGGACTTCAAAATTTTCAGGCGGGATATCTGCGGCATAAGAATAACTACAGTGTATTGTTTTTTGGATGGAAAAGGCAAGATTTTTTGTAGTGCCAATTTCATGGTTGATGGAGTCAGAGTTTTCCTAACTTTAGTGCGCCCTTCATCTTGAATCTGCATAACCAGTGTTAAGACAAAGTTTATAGCAGGGGACTAAGATGGGCCAAGATCACAATGGAGAAAAATAACAAGTATTATAGAGTATTATGAATGGATGATAATTGACGACTAATGAATTAAATCTTGTAATGGATGGTAGGATCAGTATACATTGCTTACCTCGAATGAGTCACATACATCTCCCAAATATGCCCTTGACTGATAACTACGGAGTATTCTATCTAACCAATAATAATTTTCCTGCAACAATTTCGTAGTATTGGTTGATACCCATGATGCTAAGTAATATTGGTTGAAATGATATTGTAAACCAACCTGCAAACCATTTTCATGTGCTCGTTGTTCAATTTCTAGAACAGTTGATATGTCCTGTTCAGATGGACCCTGATTCTGTAGATATAATATCTCCTCCAGTGCTAGATCAACCTGAAGAAAGTATTCCACGAGTTAAATAAGTTCAAGAAAAAGCACTTGCAGTACCTCCCTCAACAACATATTCAAAAGATAATGAAACACCTACAAGCTTGGATGAGATGTCTGGATCACATGAGAAATATACACTGATATCACCTCGGACGTCTCCAGTTCTTGAAGGTTTATTACCACCCAAAAAGACTGTAACATTCACAGAGTATATCTGAAGCATCAAAAGGTAAGTAAGCCCAACATCTTCACAAAAAGAAAAACACCAAACCAGCTAAAAGTCAAACAGACGAGTCTTCAATGGTAGACGAAATACCTGCCCGAGCTTGAACCGAAGAACTTGCATAATCTTTGTCTCTAAGAGTTTACTCAGAAATCCGACACAGTGAATCTCTTCCATCTTCAGAACAATGAAATGAAATTCAATTTGAGTTTACAGGGAAAATTGTACTTTGGAGAATTCTTACCATTGATATACTTTTTAGCACCACTGGGAAGGCCAACTGGACGAAGCACTGAGCCTCCACCATAGGACTGCGGACTACCTCTCTAAGTACCAAGAAAGTCAACAAGTCAAAACCTAGTGGATAACGATGCTTGATTACAGGAGAAAAAGACTTGTCGGTTTGTCATGCAAATATATTTGAAAAGTTATTGAGAAGCAAAATCATGCAAGGAAAATGCAGTCAATCTTGCTTGTACGCATTTTAAAATTCTAAGAGGAGGAGGGAAAAAATCATTTGAAGATAATGAGATACTAACCTAACGATTTTAGCTGGGAACTTAAAAGGCAAGCCTTTAAGATCATCACGGTTGAATTTTAGAACTGGCTCAGAAGGCCTTGGTACTCCACCCTGCATAAAGCAACAAAATTAAAAAATAATAATAAAAACTGTGACAGTGCCACAAGCTGATGTTGTATAAAGTGTGGCACTCTTACCAAATATTGCAACACTAAAGGAATGGAGATTGTTGGATCAAATTTTCCAACAATAACAACAGTAAAAGTGGATGGATCCTTAAAGCAGTCATTGAAATATTCACATGCTCTGATGGGGTTCACCTTCTTTAGTTCACTTATTCGAATTGGCTGCATCAACGAGTGGAACATCATGAGAGAATATATCAAACAGAAAAAAATAGAAGGGAAATAGTGCATTCATGCATACACGGAAAAAGTAAGAATTCCCATAATTGATTTCTCGTAGGCGATTGGTAAATGCAGTGTATGGGTCCCTTTCTTGGGCTCGAATTGCTTCTTCTGTCATTTGCATTACTATTTTAACTTCTTCTTCCCCTGGAACAACTTTTCTAGTGAACAACTGATAAACAAGCTGCACATGGAGTACAATAAGCATATGAGATGTATTTTACAGACAACAATATTTAATATAATTGTTTCTAAGTAAAAAATTTATTGGCAATACAAACTTGACCAAAACACTAACAAATACCATGACCTCTGTATTTTTGTGTTATTCTATCATAATTGAAATGACAGTAATCAAACTAACACTTTCCCCATGACAAATATGGACAAGATCAGAAAAATTTGGAAATAAAAATTTAACCACAGAAGTTAATGATTCCAAAGAGATACATTTGGCCAAATGCTCTTCTACTAATCAAACTATCATAATTATAATATTCTTGGAATAATATAGATCTCTATTGGGACTAAAATTTCACTAGTAATCCGGATAAAGCACCAAGCAAGCAAATTTATTTTTGCAGCCATTTTAAAATATAAGATAATACTTGTTAAAAAGAAGAAAACTATCACAGGCATAATCTCAACTGTGCAGACAAGCTTCTAATCTTGTATGCTAGAATAAAAAGATATGTCAATAAATAAATAGAAAACATGACTTGTATTATGCAATATTATCAATTAACTAACAGAAACTATCTCTCCATTTCAATAACGCAATCAACAAACTGTTTATGAAGAAAACTAATAGCCAATATATAATACTTCAACAAACCTTGACTTATCTAAATACTTGGTGCATTTGAAATTCATGAACAAATTTGATGCATTCAAATCAACAGCTATCAAGTCTACACCTATATGCATATTATCAAAATGTACAAAGAACCAAAAAAAACAAACCTGCAACGCAGTTTCTAAATCAGTAGGTGAACAATCACCAGAAAAAGTTCTCATATAAGCTCCAACCTTTGTACTGACTTCAGCTCGCTTACCAGCGAGCATATCCATTAGCACAGAAGGCTTATAACCAAAAATACCAATTTCCCCAGAAATAGTGGATCCCATTGAACAAGAAATATACTCATCTTCTGGCAATTCAGATAATCCACCATATGCAAAACCAGTGAAAATAACCTGATTAAATAATAATTATAGAAAAAAGTTAGGAAAGAGTAAAGAAAATACCAAATAACCTAATTGAAGATTTATTCTGCAAGTAATAAAAAAAAAAAGTTGAAAAAAAATGTAATAAAAGTGATATGCTTGTATGGATTTGAGAATTTAGACAATTTCCATAACACGAGTAATCACCCATTACATGGTATTGAATAATCAAAATCTATTTCTTGAAGTTTCAAATCATATCTTGTATGAATTTGCTCTTACACCATGTTTCTTGTAAAATGCCACATAATATTATTTGACAAAATTTTCTAACTATGTTTTGGACATTCAAACAAATAAATATATAACCAATCAATTTAGAATATCTGATAGAGCAATACACATAAGTGAGACCAAGACTAACAAACAATATGACATACAGCAGAGAAAGGTAAAAACACGCTTGTACTGAGAGTAATATCTGTCTTACGAGATGATGGAATGAGAGATGTCATACTGCATCTTGAACATCCATGGTATATTAATTAAATAGCATGAACCCTCGAATTAGAATTGTTATTCTTATTTATTTAGCTAAGCGACTATTTTTTTATCTTCTCCTCTTCATAATTCATTATCAGAGGTATTTTTTTTTCATTAGAAAATTAGACGTAGAGTCTAGTCTATACTTTTCACTTACGAGACTTTCTCTAGTTTATGTAAAAACTTGGACATAGATAGTATTTATACTCCAACTTGAGGAATAGCAATAAAGATATTAGATTAATAGGGCAATTCGTCTATTAGATCCACTCTCACATTAATTCACATTAGTAGTTCAAGCTTTAGAATTTTATCAAGAGTCAGTGTATAACTGTGTAATGGTTGCCAACAATGATAGGCAATATAAAATTTTCTATCCCCAAAATCTACAGAAGCTATATACAAAATAAACACATTATTAAGAATTAAACCCAATCAAGAATAGCTACGAAGCTATTCATATATCTCGAGTTAGTTGCCTCAGTTACACGGGCGTCAATTAAAATATATAGAACAGAAAACCTGAATCAGATGACCACTTTAATTTATAGTCTTTCAAAGTTGTAAAAGAGAATAATCTAAAAATATATAACATGCAAAAAACTCCACTCAATGAATTTTGTGCAAGGTCATATCCACAGTAATATCAATTGATATTGTACTGTTTTCTTTGGCTGCCTTAACAAGGCTTTGCTGATAACCTTCATTAAGTCAACTTGTCTACGTTTTCTTTGAATATGTTCGTACCATTTTAACTTAATTTACTTTATCATCTCATAGATACTTGTTTGCAAAAGACAACAAATTGTTTCCATATTTACTAGCAAATCTACAAATTGGTTTCAATGAAATGGAGAAATTATTGGTAATTCATAATCCTGTTAAAACAAGAAGAAAAATTATGCCTGAACTTTTTTTTTAAATATGTTCTCAGTTTTTTCTACTGACACTCGTATGCTTTCCTAATTAGAAAACTATAACAAGCTAATGTTCATTCTACACATGCAAAAAAAGTGTAGAAGTTTCAAACATGTATGTCCTACAAGAATTTAGCATGATCTCGAAGTCAAATATTTAGACACAATTCAGAGATGGCAATTCCCATCTGCAATCAAGTTCCTGGGCACCATCTGTCTAATCAGTTATTTGATGGTTATCGTAGATCTAGTTTGATGATCATCCTGAAGACAGGACAATATGATCTGCCCCTAAAATTGAATGTAGTAGATTAGAAGGCCAGAAAGTAGATTGACCACTACCTGATCATCGAGAAAGTCAGTATATTTATAGCAGACCTTCATTCCATTAGATAAAAGCAATTCAGTGACACCAATACTTGAGAACTCTTTCTGATTTATGATGCTCCTGGTGGGGAAAAAAATGACTTTTCAGTGAAAGTGAAATGAAAATTATTGATAGCACATTTTGTCAAAGCCGTATAGCATCAGTAAAAATTATGGTCACTGATTTGAGATAACACAAGGAAATAAATGTCAAGAAGCTTAAATGTTAATACATAGTGGAGAATTATAAACTTTCAAAAGCGTGTTAGCATAGTGGTTATAAAACTCATGCCAAGGCTTGCAAAGATGAATCAAATTCGAAGGCGTCTCATAGATTAATCATCATGTTTGCTCACAACTTAAAGCAATGATGGCATCCCAAATGCAACTATCATAAAGAACTAAAAATAAAAATAAATAGTGTATACTGTACCTTAATTCATACATCGTCACAAGCTTTATAGTCCAAAAAAAAGTGAATAGGGCAAAAATGTTTCAAAACAGACGTTAGAAGAGCAATTTGTAACTTTACACCAGCTCATTAGTTGACCCATGTTTATAGATGGTCCAAGTAACTTTTTAGATTTCTTATAATCAGAAAAAGTCCTAAACGAAATAAAGCAAGTTAATTCATAACCTACAGGCATCTAGTATCAGGGGGCACTCTCCAAAGAATAGGTAAGAGTAGCCATGGTAGAACCTAGAACACTGCAATTTGAAAATATGAGATCCTAGCATACTAGCATCTATTTGACCATCCAAACACACTCTTAGGCAGTGGGATATCCAGTGAAAATAAAACAACTAAAAACAAAGTAGACTGCAAGTGTTAGGAAATTAAGTCAAAAAAAAAAAAAAATCACAGACAGGACGGTCAGTGCCTACCCTGGATTTGGCTTCTCAGCAACAATTTCTTCAGGAATATGTTCATCATCCCATGGAGGTATTCTTCTTTCCTCCTCCAGAGTGTTGACTTTCAGTACAACAGCCCTAAGGTCATCTAATGTAGCATCAACTCGAGGTTCAACAATTTTGATGACACAGCTGCAAGTTGTACAGAAGTTTGCAGCAAATTTTGATACCTCAGCCGTAGAGATGTCTGTAACATATTTATGGAATGTTTTAAGCTAAGGATAAGATGTATCAGAAAGAGGCACTACATAAAGAGGCAGCAAAAGAACCACTTCATCACAATGCGAGCATCAGTTATGCATCCCAGATATAAATGAATGCATGGCATGTCATCTATCACCAATTAAAATATAGTGGTTTCCTAGAATCATAATAGGTTCCAGTAGATAAATGTAGCTGGGATTTCAAAGTTTAGAGGGAAAATTAATTTCCTTTTGTTTTCTTGTATCTTATAGGACTGTTTGCATAGTTTAAGACTTCATAAAATATCCCCAATGTATTTGGATAAAATAATGTCTTCCTTCTGTCAAACTCAATAATCTGTTAACATCATACACAACAAAATAATACATCAAAAACAAGGCTCATAAAAAAGTTGTTCTAATTCTTAAACATACTAAACTTAGACTTTAGAAATTATTCCTCTGATTTTTGAGAAAAGCATGCACACGAGACGCACATGATTAATCTTTCTCAAAAAGATGTTAGAAGACCTCTTGAGGCCTAAGGCCCATTTCTCAGTAATCAAAACTTGTGCAGGCCATACTGCTGCAACTTGAAATCTTTGCACCATTGGTGCCAATATCAAAAAACACAAGTTATAATTGCCATCATAAAGGATAGAACACCAACTATCCACAAAGATAGCATTCTACATGAAATTAATAAAGAGAATGCAGTCACAGGATATCAGAAAAGACCTACACCTACACAGCATTAGTGATCCAGAATTCCAGATTAACTATGGTTTTATCCTTATGTGCCACTTGTCATTGTTTGTGCCTCCAAAAAATCAAAACCACTAAGCCATAAAAATGAAATATTATGTACAAAATTAGAAAAGTAAATAGCATGCACCAGCCGATAATTTACTGTTTATATATTCTTCTGTTCAACAATTATAGGATACCATTAGCAGAACCCTTAACAATTATTTTGTTGGCAATGGTGTTCAAGCTACATTACGGTAATGTAATGTATAGGAAGATGCAACATGTCAATACGAAAACAAAAAAAAAAAATGATGCGTGTTGGTGTCATGCGAACTTTGCAAAAGGTGAATGATGATTGACAAAGGAAGTAATAACGTGGACAGTAATTTGCTTAATGACTAAGGATACAGAAATATGAATGTCAACTGTGACTGTTGATGAACAACTTACGAGGCAAAAGAGTCTTCTGTAGTTGTGCTTCATATTCAACACCAACAACAGGCTCCTTGCGAAAAAAATGCTGTAATTTTCAACATGTAGCAGAAATTAGACTCCCTTGTGCGATAGTAACAAAACATGGATATATCATAATATAGAAGAAGCTTAGAGAAAAAAAAAATAGAATTTTAAGAGAAACATTTACATTAGCATGGTTTGAATCCTTGGGTCTGAAAGTCAGGCTGCCATCTTAATCTAATGCTAGCTAATGGCCAAATAATGCAAGATTATTCTTGTGAAAGCCTCATTCCAATATATTTTTTATGAAAGGTATGAATGGAAGTAAATCAGCACCTTTTTTAATGTCAAATAAGAATAAGTTTGCAAAAGCATATATGTCATTGGATACTTGATTCATGCCAATACCAATATAGGTCACAGCACTTTCCTTCATGAATGCATGAATATTTATGTATATTCAAGTAACTGAGTAACTCAACCAAATTAATAGGTCAACCCATACCAGAAGCATACTACGGATTAGCACTGATCAGATTGCTATATAATAAATCAGTTGGTACAAGCATAACCCAAAGCTCAGTACACACTTGAAGGTCCTTCAAAAGTGTTAAAGTTTGAGTTACTTGTTTCATGGATTTTGCGATATAGGTTTAAAAACATATCATAGTTTAAACTTTAAAATTTTCGTAAGTTTCTAAGAAGTATAAATGATTACCAATATCTTATTAGTGTCGTGAGTTGTGAAAGCAGTCTTATGCAGGAACAAAAAAGAACTAGCCTAATCGGATGAGGCTAACTGTATATAAGGGCACTAGAAATGCATGGACGCAACAATATGGAACTAAAGAACCTTCATTTGCCACCATCAAATTATCTGGCAAAGCAACTCATGGCTTCCCACAATGCATCTTATAACAAAGACAGTGACTGGACTCAGTTCAAGCAAAGATCCAATGTCATTCCTCCCAACCCAGAAGTCAAACATGTTCTTTTGTGAGGCAAGATGACTCGGGCTGCACCACTAGAGGTTCACCTGAGCCATGATTATCATGGTACAAGAGGTTCATTCGTCGCATATGAAATATAAGAGAGGCTCACTCCCAAAATAAAGAAACTTTGACTCTGTCGTAGCAAAGTATAAGTAGAGTGTCTTTCCTTGTGCCTCTCTGTCACGCATCTACCAAAGGAACCCATGTCCTTCCTATGCACCTCACGGTAACAACATCAACCTGGATGCACTCGAAGTAAAATCCAGCATAGTCCAAATTCAACATAAATTGGCAAAAATGGACATGGCCAATTTATATATCATGATCCTTGCGGCTTTGAGCTTGAGGTAAACATGTTCAGGTTATAATCAGATTGCATAGGTGATAAGCGGTTTGACCAAGCCGAGTCAAGCTTTGGGGTGTTCAAGCTTGTTTGATAAGGTAACCGAGCCAAGCCGAGCCGAGCCTAAAATGAACCAAGCTTT
>JBBUKS010045181.1:0-10386 GCA_038050645.1 Hedychium gardnerianum | reverse complement strand
GTTTTATTTTATCGATCATGTTTGCATGAGATGTATCCTTGTATGCGTGTGGTGTGTGTGATGTAATAATTAGTTTTTGTTATTACTGTTTAATGTATTTCGCTGTGCATGTTTTGTGAAACGTGTTAAGCACACACCACATCGGGCTACCCAACACGTCCATCATAACCTTGAAGCACTACTGGAGAGGGACGAATCTAGTTTAAGGAAACTGCGTCAAACGCAGGCCTCAATATCTTCTTCCTCCCAACTTGGCTATCTCGGTAGACGTCTCGGTGACATCTTGGCGGCTATCTCAGTTGTCTCGGCAGACATCTCCGTGACATCTCGGTGACTAACTCGGCGACATCTCGGCAGTTGTCTCGGCTGTCTCGGCAGTTGTCTCGGCTGTCTCGGCAGACGTCTCAACGACATCTCGACGGTTGTCTCGGTTGTCTCGGCTGTCTCAGCTGTCTCAATAGACATCTCAGCAAAGTCTTCCAAGCAGCCTAGCCATTCAAGCAACTCATCCTTTCCTGCTTGACATCCTGAGATTATCTACTCAAGCCACTCAACAGATAAGACTAATTTTGATTTTCTGTAATTTTAATTTAGTTAATTCCCCTATATATCCGACAACAAGATTATCCAACAATCTTAAAATAGAGTATGTTCTATTGATATGACTACAGAAAGTGTTGAGGTGCAACAAATTCATCACATGATGGCCCCCTCCGCCCTGATTGAAAATGTTTCAATCTATCATGTAGAAAGGCCAGAGAAGTTCATTGGGTTGAATTTCAAGTGGTGGCAGTAGAAGATGCTCTTCTACTTGACCACGCTAAATCTGGCTTGGTTCTTGACCGAGAAACCTCCCAAGCATGCTGAGGATGCTACTGATGTCCAAACCATTAGTGCAATAGAGACATGAACTCATTCTAAGTACCTATGTCGTAACTATATCCTCAACAACCTTGTCGACTTGCTATACATTGTATATAGCACGAAGAGAATGGTTAAGGAGTTGTAGGAGTCCCTAGACAAGAAGTACAAGATGGAGGATGCGGGGGCCAAGAAATTCATCATGGGCTGGTTCCTAGACTACAAGATGGTTGACTCCAAGACGGTGATCAGCCAAGTCCAGGAGCTTCATGTGATCTTGTGAGAGATTCACTCAGAAGGCATGGTGCTGAGTGAAACCTTCCAGGTGATAGCAATCATTGAGAAGCTGCCTCCCAACTAGAAGTACTTTAAGAACTACCTGAAGCATAAGCGGAAGGAGATGAACGTTGAAAAACTTGTTGTTATACTTCGCATCGAAGAAGACAACAAGAGTTCAAAGAGAAAACTGTTCTCTCAGGTTACTGTAAAAGCAAACGTGGTCAAGCACGGTCAAAACTCAAATCAGAAGAATCCCAAGTCTTCCGAGATGGGTTCCAGAGGAGGCATCAGCAAAAAGAAGTTCTCTGAGAAGTGTTTCAACTGCGACTGAGTTGATCACAAATCTTTGGAATATAGAAAGCTAAAAAAGAAGCAGGAGTTTAACCTAAACGAGGGACTAGAAATGAACGACCTCTGTGTCGTGGTCTCCAAATTGAATCTGGTCGGTTCAAACACATGGTAATGGTGGATCGATATCGGTACCATCAGACATATATGCTGCAACAAAGAGCTGCTCCACAACTTCAAAGAAGTCAAAGATGGGGACAAGCTATTCATTGAGAACTCAGTAACCTCGGACATCATGAGCCAAAGAAAAATGGTGCTGAAGATAACCTCGGGCAAAGAGTTGACTCTCAACAATGTGTTATATGTTTCTAAAGAATCTAGTGTCCGTATCACTTTTGAGTAAGCATGACTTTCGCATTATTTTTAAGTCAGACAGAGTTCCAAGAAAGGAATATTTGTGGGAAAGGGCTATGTATCTGATGGGTTATTCAAGCTCAATGTAATGGCCATTAGGCCTAAGATTAATAAAAATGAAAGCTCTTCCACTTATATTCTTGAGTTTTCGTGTTTGTGACATAGTAGACTAGAACATGTTAACTATGATGTATTGCGTAGATTAATAAATATGCAAAGCATATCTACATTCCATCTTGACTCGAAACATAAGTGTGAGATTTATGCTGAAGCTAAAATGACAATGTCATCCTTTCAACATATTGAAAGAAGTTATGAACTACTCGGCCTAGTTCACACGGACGTGTGCGACCTAAAAGGTACACTGACACATGGTAGGAATATGTACTTATCACTTTTGTAGATGATAACACAAAATATTGTTATGTGTATCTTCTCAAAAGTAACGATGAAGTTATAGAGAAATTCATTCTCTATAAGATTGAGGTTGAAAACCAACTTAATAAGAAAATTAAGGTAGTTCGAAGTGACCGAAGTGATGAATATGTATCAATGTTCGCTGAGTTGTGTGTTGAACATGAGATCAGACACGAAACAACAACTCCCTATACTTCTCAGCAAAATAGTGTTGCTGAAAAAAAACGTATTCTAAAGGAGATGATGAATGCTCTTCTATTGAGCTTTGGATTGCTAGAGTTCATATGGGGGGAAGTTGTATTAACAACTAATTACTTTTTAAAAAATGTGCCTCGAAAGAAAATAAATAAGCGCTCTTATGAGTTGTGGAATGTAAGACAACCATCCTACAAATATTTGCGAATGTGGGGGTTTCTTGGTAAAGTTTTGGTATCTAATCCGAAAAGAATTAAGATAGGACCAAAAACTTTTGATTGTATATTTATTGGATATGCACATAACAACAGTGCATGTAACTTTATGGTGTATGAGTCACAAATATCGGATATACACCAGAACTCTATAATATAATTGAGAAATGTCTCGTTGTGTTTCTGTATAAGACCCGAGAGGAAGTAAGTTTCTCAAAACAGACATATGAAACACAAGAGCAAGAAGAAAACAATGAACCAGTTAAGGTTGAGCTCAGGCAAAGCAAAATAGCTAGGGTGAAAAAATCCTGTGGAACGGATTTTATCACTTTGTATTGGAAAGTGAGCCCCAAAGTTACTCAGAAACAGTAAGCTCTTCTGATAGACCTCACTGGAAAGAAATAATTGCATCTGAGATAGACTCTGTCTTGCAAAATCACACTTGAGAACTTGTGGATCTTCCTTCGGGAAGCAAATCACTAGGTTGCAAGTAGATCTTCAAGAAGAAAATGAAATCAGATGACACAATTAATAAGTACAAGGCTAGATTAGTAATTAAATGTTACCGACAACAAGAAGACCTTGATTTCTTTGATATGTATTCTCTGGTATCGAGAATAACTTCTATTAGAGTATTGTTAGCTATTGTCGCTCTATGAAATCTGGAAATACATCAGAGAGATGTAAAAATAACTTTTCTAAATGGGAATTTAGAAGAGAAAATATACATGGAACAACTTGAATGATTTTGTGTTCCAGGGCAGAAAAATAAGGTTTGTAGATTAGTGAAGTTGTTATACGACTTAAAACAAGCATCAAAGCAGTGACATGAGAAATTTGACAATATCATGAAAAAAGTGGATTCAAGATCAATGAATGTGATAAATGTATTTACATGAAAATCACAGAGAATGTCTATGTCATCTTATGCCTATATGTAGATGACATATTTATCATTCGGAGTAATGATAAGATAATCAAATCCACTAAAGATATTTTGAACTCAAGATTTGACATGAAAGATATAGGCCTAGCTAATGTGATTCTAGGAATAAAAATTCTTAGGACAGTAAAAGGACTTGTTCTTAGTCAGTCCCATTATGTAGACATGATTCTTGAGAAATTCATCAAGGGTGATATTGTATTAGCACTAACGTCGATAGATTTGAGTCAATATCTATCAAAGAATCGAGGAGAAAGTATCTCTCAAATAGAGTATTCTCGAGTGATTGAAAGTCTGATGTACCTAATGAGTTATATACGATCAGACTTAGACTACGCAGTAAGTAAACTGAGTAGATACATGAGTAATCGTGGTATTAAGCATTAGAAAGGGATAACAAGAGTACTAAGATACTTAAGGTATACTCGTGAATATAGACCGCACTATACGAGATATCCTACTGTGATCGAAGGATATAGCGATGCGAACTGGATATTCGATATGAAAGACTCGAAGTTAACAAGTGGATATGTATTCAATTTTGGGAGTGCAGTCATTTCGTGAAAATCTTCTAAGCAACCCGTAATAACTAGATCCACGATGGAATCGAAGTTTGTTGTTTTTGACAAATGTGGTGAAGTGGCTGAATGACACGATAATTCTTATAAGATATTCCCAAGTGGCCAAAACCTATGTCGATAATTTGCATATATTGCGATAATCAATCGGCTATTGGTCGGGCACAAAGTCATCTGTATAATAGTAAGTCTAGACAAATACGTCATAGATACAATATTATTAGACAACTACTCTCAATGGGAGTTATCACTGTTGATTATGTAAAGTCAAAAGATAACATAGCAGATCCGCTAACGAAATGGTTAAACAGAGAGTTAGTTGTAAGTTCATCGCGAAGGATGAGCTTGATGATGATGGAATAAGGTCGGTGCAAAGAAAACCCAACCTATGCAGACTAGAGATCCCAAGAACTAGATTCAATGAGACAACCTAACTATACCGACTAAGTGGGGGAACTACCCAATGAAAGGATTGAGGTTAAACATACAACTTTTAATGATCCAGTAGAGTGTGTGGAATACTCTTGAGAGATCACTTATGTGAGAAAGAAGTGAGATTATTTTGAAGAGAATTGAAGGATAATTCTTAGATTTTCTCACAGAATCAAGCGTGTTCATGGACAAGAATGAACACACTCATGAGAACTGATTTGTATCTAGGAGAGTCCTGAGTGAGATATATCAATGTTTTTATAGACGGCAGAATAGTTCAATGACGTCGTATTTGCTATCAGCCAGTAAGCAAACAGATCTTCACAAGGTAAGGTTCAAAGGGTAAAACCTACCTGTCATATACTGGACTCAATTGTTGAATGCTATCACATACTCTGTTTCCATTCATGTAGGGGATTGTTGGATATATGTGAATGAAAAAAAAAAAGTGGAGAGGAAAGACACTCCATTATGAATGGGACTTTAGTCCTATATTGGAAGTTTCAAGGCAGCTTATATTGATTTACAAGTATTGATGTTGTAAACAAATGCATAGGGAGAGACTCTCTCTCATGCATAGGTGCGTAGGGTGTGCAAATTCAGGGCCCGAATTTGCTCTGAACCATGTTAACTCGTGTGTGAGTACGACCTGCGGGCGTCGAATGCCAGACCGATTGGGACAAAATTTGCCCAAGTAGACAATTAATATTTTGCCACGTAAATAATTCTTTTTGCTTGCTGCTCAAATGAAATGGATGCATTAATCAATGAAATGGTCAATAATGAATGATCATTACTCGATCATTCAATGCAACAGAGGAATGAAGCTCCTATAAAAGGAGGTCATGACCTTGAGAGCAAACAGATGCAATATTAAAAAGAAACTCCTCCATCTTCGTTCCCCCATTCTTTCTCTCTGTCATGCACTCGCTCGGCAACTCTACCCGTGATAGCGTTCGGGTACTCTCTCAGTTCGTTACTAACAACCAATGCTTGATTTGTTGATGTGGTCTTCCCGTTGTATTATGGGAAACAAAGGTCTATCGTAACTTCGAAGCACTGTCGGAGGGGGACGGAACTATTTTAAGGAAACTACGTCAAACGCAGGCCTCATCATCTTCTTCCTCGGCTGTCTACGTTTTAGCTACATCTCGATGGCTATGTCGGTTGTCTCGACAAACGTCTCGACAGACGTCTCGGCGACATCTCGACGGCTGTCTCGACATATGTCTCGGTTGTCTCAGCAGACATGTCAGCATATATCTTAGCCAAGTCTTCCAGGCAATCCAACCATCCAAGTAGCTTATCATTTCTTGCTTGATAGTCTGAGATTATCTGCTCAGGCCACTCAATAGATAAGACTGATTTTGATTTTGTATAATTTTAATTCAGTTAATTTCTCTATATCTCTGACAATAAGATTGTCCAACAAATATATCCATGACTTTTGCCAGAATTTGATCTTAATTTGAATTTGATAAAAAATTTACATAATCATAAACTTGGCCACGCCCGGGGCTCACCCGTATCTCTCAAAGGAACAAGGAAAGGAGGATCCTGAATGGGAGAAAAGAATACCATCAAATAACATATTTGATTTAGATTTCATCATATATAGCCAAGTCATCCAAGTACGGTCATCTACTAAGATAACAAACTAATGTGATTTAAGAGACTAGTTATAATCTAAGGAGGGAACAACTAATACAGAATCAAGATGTAAAGTATTAGTAAATGTGATGCCTCTTCCCAATAACCAGGGTGATGTTACGTTGTGAAGATACAATCTTGGGAGATGAGTTAAGGGTTGAGATTTGTTTAACATCAAATGATATATATATAATCAGTAGCATTAGAATTAATTATCCATGCACTATTGAAAATAGGTATAGAATTGTTCGAGACATTATCTACAATGCTTGCAGTAGTTGCCAATGTTGAAAAGTAGGAGTGACATCTTCTTTTGGTTGAACAACTAATAAACAAGCGCTTGGAATTCCAATGTCATGTTGGGTGTTACCAATCTAGATATCCAATAAATTCAAAGCAATGACTTTTTGAATGGTCTATTTGATTTAGCCCGATTACGGGTCGGGTCAATAGGTCGATTACCCGTTAACTTGGATCACTGGCCGAAATTATAATCGACCCGGCACTCTACCGAGCCAGTTATAATTCAAGCACATTTTAACCGTCGATTTGTTGTAGATTTTTTGTTAAAAATATTTTTATTTTGCTGGGATTCAAACCCGAAGTCTCCCGCACGAAAGTCAAATACCCTAATTAACTAGGCTATAACTATTATTACTTTTATATATTGGTTAATTTTTTAATAACTAATCAATGATTTTCATTTTCTATATTTTTATTCTTAATAATTAAAAAAAAGTAAATAATTTCTTTCAACTGTGTTTAACCGTTAAAATTATTTAATCTTTTTTTATTAATAATTACGAATTAATGTCAGTTATTTTTCAAAATCTATAAATAAGGAACTCATTTCATTATTTTCATACCATCTTTTCTACTCTTATCTCTCAATTTCGATCGATTTCGCCTTAAAATTCTCTAATTATAATGGAAGTAGGAGGTTCATCATCTTGATCTAGAGGAGTATAAAAGTAGTCAATTCGAATGAGGATTACAATATTTAATTTACTGATGATAAATCTGAGCAAATTCCAACATAAGAAAGTATTGATAACAATCCTTCTAAAGTTTGAGATACTCATTTAAAATCATAGGGGATATGTAGATAATTTTAAAAAAATGCAAGTCCTTTTTTATATATTCTTTTTATAAATTTATAAATTCTAAATATTTTTTAAATAATAATAATCTTGAACTGTGACGAACTGTGCACGAATTGTAAATTGTGATTCCGAATCTTGAACTGTAATCATCTTGGATGGTTAAGGTTAAGGATCGACCTCCCACGAACCGTCAAACCAACAATTTCGAACCATCGAAACGGCAATTCCAAACCGTGGTCGGATCTAATTTGATTGTAATGAGTGCACTTGTATGTAGGTTTGTTTGAACCATGTGATTTTCAAATTGGTAGATTTTGGCCGATTTTATGACATCCGACTACATTGATGGAGGAAAATCACAGCGGGAGCTTTAAGTTTATGGATCTTTAAATATTGGTATACTCCTATATGATCTTTTACCCAAGGCAATAAAATCCTTACATGTGCACAAGTCGACAATATAAGCGTGAAAATGTCACTATAGATGCACAAACATGAAAACGTCATTATGATGAGATCACAATGAATAGTTCTTTGTATGTATGGCAGAGTCATTCCTGGTTTCTTTCTTCCTCGTCTATTCAGTCACTATGATTCATAGTCATCATTCAGGATAGACACAAGAATAATTTACGCGGTCCACGTGAACACACGAAATGAAATTGAAGGACAAAATGAAACTCTAGCATGCGTATGTACTTTGTAGGATAAAACAATAAACTCGCTCCAATGGGTCTAGACAAAATGTTTCCATCTTTGACTATTCAAATAGTGACTGCTCCCATCAAGTTCAAAGAATGCTTCAACTTTGTTCTAATAGTTACCAATATCATTATTTTCTATCGATGTCACTTGAAATACCATCCATAGTGGTGATTAAAGCATTAATAGGCAACCAACTCTAAAAGAGTAGCATATCTACTATTGTTTTGCCATTAGACAAGTTTAGCAGTCCCCCATATTTTAGAGGGAATAGTCTCGATGAAATTAATCCTATTTTGCTTTCCGAAAATATAATATTCATAAGGTTCCAACTTCTTAATGTTTTGATCATCGAAGAGATTTTGCTTGTAACTATGGGATCCATGCAATACATACAAACTCCTAGAAATCTTGGTTTTTTATTACAACTCGACCACTTGTTCGATCGTAAGAGTATCCAAAAAAATTTAAATTCTTCTTTAAGTACCACTATCAATGTCGGCATCACTCCATGTACATTTTTAGACAGCTATCAATTTTGGCATTTGTGGTCCATGATCCATTTTTCATATTTCATTCCTGTAAAATTAGTAGCAACAAAAACATCAACATTAGAATTCTCTCAACCATACAAACTCTAGCATAAATTAAATTATTCTTCTTCTTTCTCTTTCTTTGACTTCTAGTAGTCTTTTATTATGATTTATTTTTTATTTTTCATAGTAATGATAAGCCAAGCTCATGTGTCTATATTTGAGAAAAACAAAAATGCCAAACTTCACTATCAAGAGGGAATCTGAAGATTCAACCTGTCCAAAATTTCAAGTTTGGTAGCAAACACAACCGTTCATTTTCTTTTCGATGCAATCGTTCCCTTTCAATTTGAACATCAAAAGAAATAGCAATGGCTCAAGAGCACGCAATGCGATCAGTCACCGCAAGAACAGGAAAAAATAGTTGGTAATCCTATTATTTTAGTCAATAAAATAGATTACCGGCCAAAAAAATTTGACAGAGACTTAGCCGGTAATCCATGATATATAAATATCATTCTCCTGCCAAACAAATAGCCAATAAACTTTTTAAACAATAACAGTCAAATATATATTTGATCAGTAATTTTTGTGGTAGGAAAATGACAGTGAAGAGATCAAAAATTAATACCATGTGATCGACGTTATCCTCAGCATGTTGATCCTTTCATCTCAATAATACTCCATGGCGATTTCAAAGAGGATGAACGCCAAGCGACAACAACATTAATTCTTTGTGCTTCCTCTTGAAAACTCGTCGGAAACAAGGAATTAACTGTTGAATATTATTTGTCATAACCAATTAGTCGCATGAACTTGTACATGATTGTGATCTATAGACGCATATGCATGAACGTTAATTCAAGTATGCCTGAACGACAGTATTAATTGACCCAAATGGAATGTGAAAAATTATATTATTTGGTATTATCCAAACAAGTCCCAGTTGGTTGAGAAGAGAGATATTTCTTCTCTCTCCCATTAATAAAAATATTTCATTTACACTTGTTTACACTAGTTCTCCATCACTATATACAAGCTCCGAGACTCTCCTTTCAAATAACTCAAATCTCAATTAGTGATTTCTCTTCTTGAGTTCTACTCTCTCCTCCTTTCTAAAGACTTCCGAGGCTTTCAAAATTTGCCACAACTTTGAAAATTTACCATGACTATGAAATTCACCATAGTCGAACCAAAGGCCCTTGCAAAATAAAGTTTCACCATCTAGATGTTGCTCAAGTGTTGGATGATTGATGGTGAGTCTCAGTTAGTACTAGTTGATTGCAATGGTTGAGGCATTTGAGGCCCCCATGTCTTTGACTCATATGTCGCACCGGACTTAAACTCCACTCAGTACTAGATTCTTTTGGTAATACATGTTTACCTGGTTGAAGTAATTTGCAGATAAAAAAATAAAAAAACAACCTCAATACTTTCAAATCCATCGTTATCATCAGTTGAATTAATTGCAACCTTTAGGAGTGATATCCACATCTCTATTTAAGGAACCAAAAAAGACAACCATATAATTCATCATGGTCTTAATCCTAATGAGTCAGGATATTTTATCGAGTAGAATATATATTAATATATATTCTACTCAATAAAACTGTATTGACCCTCTTTCTTATCCAATACTATTTATTTTGTTGTATGGGTTGTTGTATATTTTTCCAAACTGCATTGCATATATATATATATATATATATATATAAGGTCACCATCTAGATCCTTAAGAGAACATTCAACTTTCGACAAACTATATATCAACGACCT
>JBBUKS010045160.1:0-10388 GCA_038050645.1 Hedychium gardnerianum | reverse complement strand
TTTGTCTTGCATGTGTATTTTGTATGCGTGAGATGCGTGTGATGTAATAATTTAGAATTATTATTTGTCTTCCGCTGCGCGTTTGTGAAATGTGTCCTTGCATGCATCCGTCGGGCTTCCCAACAGTGGTATCAGAGCCTGATCGCATTTTGACATAATTGTAAAATTATTTTATGAGTCATAGTTGGTCGTAAATTTAGATTTGGAAAGTTTTTTAATTTATTAGGAAATTTTAATTTTAGAAAGTTTCCTATTTTGTCAAAAAAATTCTAATTTTGGAAAGTTTCATGAATTGTTAAGAAAATCAAATTTTTGAAAATTTCTAAAATAATTTAAGAAATTTCAATTTTGGATTTTTTTTAATTAATTAAGAATATTCTAATTATATTTTCTTATCCGTTTGAAAATTTTAAGTTAGGAAATTGTTTCCTAATTAAATTATATTTTCTTAATTGAGAATTTTTCCTAAATAAAAATATGTAATTAGATTTGAAAAATTATTCTCTAATTTAATTAAGGAATTTTGATTTATGTAAATTAAATTTTTAATCATATTTTAATTCCAAATAAAATCTTTGACAACTATGACATTAATTATGTCATGTCATGATTAGATGCATTAATTATGTGATGCCATGTAGATGGTTTTCTTATTTGCATGGAAAAGAGGATGAGACTGAAATCATTTACAAAATAATTAAGTCTTACACCTTCCATTAACATGGTAAGAACTAGAGTTTGATTTCTTGATTAGGTATTGGACTTACTCCAAGACTGACTTGAAATTAGATATGTTCGAACTATTGAAATATGATCTTATAATTAACGAGTTGGCTTTAACCTGAAGCGTTGATTTGTTGGACTCACTCCAAGGTCAAAGTGGATAGAGATGAAGTTAGGTGATATACATATGATGTATACGTGTTAATGAATTAACAACCCGATGTTTATGCGAATATCAATTAGCTGATAGCATAATATGATAGTTATATATGTGATATATATAATTGGGATTTGTGATACCTACCACTAGAGCTAAGAATGACTTATTGGACTCACTCCAAGGTTGTTCTTATTTATAGTGGATATCAACCCACTTGGAGAAAACTTACAATCTCCCGAATTCAATCTAATGGCTCTTGGATTCGATAAATAAGGGGGATTCATATGTGTATGTAAATTGTTTACATTTACATAGTAAAATATCTCTCTCGTATTTGCTCGATTGTGTATTTCTAGGTTATTCGATTACGCATGACGTCTTTAAATTTGCGCTCAATTTTTGATATAAACAAACTGATTGGGTCAAACTTCTTGGACTTATATCAAAATTTGAGAATCATTCTCAAATTTGAAAAGATAGTCTATGTCCTCGAAGAACCTCTTCTCGATCCTCTTGTAGATGATGTTACTAATGACCAAAGGTTGGTCTATCAGAAGCACACGACTGACTCGGATTTATCATGCTAGCCTCAATGTCTCTTGAACTACAAAAATAGCATGAGCATATGGATGCTTATGCTATTATTTTTCATCTCTGTTAGTTGTTCGATGAGAAAGCGAGATCCGAAAGGTTCGACGTCTCCAAGCTCCTCTTTCGCTCATGGATGTAGAAGAGTTCATCTGTAATACAACATGTACTAAAGATGAAAATTACATTGAGCTGTTGAGATCACTTGGTTTTGCGATGAATCATAAATTAAATATTCATTTAATTTTGCATAGTTTGCTTGATAGTTATTCAAAGTTTTTGATGAACTATATTGAATCCACAAATCTAGAGCTAATCAACATGCTCAAGATTGTGGAGTCATTTATTAAGAAAGAACAGAAGACAATGATGTTGGTTGACTCTTCAAAGAAGAGTTCTAAGAGGAAGTCAAAGCATCAACCCAAAGAGAAGAAGAAAGACAAGATAGTAGAACCAGCTCCAAAGGGCCCATGTCACCATTGTTGCAAGATGGGTTACTGCGATGAAACTGCAAGATCTATCTTGAGTCCTTGAAGAAGAAGAGACGACATCCGATACCCCATATGTTTCATGTATCTTTGTTATTGAATGTCATACTATATCCCTCTAACACTTGAATATTGGATATTGTGTGTGACTCACATATATGTAATGACATCAGGGGCTAAGAAATAGTAGAAGATTGGTGAAAGGAGAATCAAAATTGTGAGTTGACAATGGAGCAAAGGTTGCATCTATCGCCATCAAAACTTATTTGTTAAAACATCCTAGTGGAGTAGTTTTGGAATTAGATAATTATTATTTTATTTTTGCATTAATAAAGAACATTATTTCTATTTCCTATTTAAATAGAAAATGTTTTCATTTAACTTTTAGTAACAATATTGTTACATAACTTTGAATGACATGTTTTATGGAACCAGAACATTATGTGATGACATTTATGCCTTACATATATCCAATGACGTATTCAATATTAAAATGAGTAATAAGAGTGCTTTAAAAGATAATCAGTTAACCTCCTACTCATGACATTGTCACCTTGGTCATATAAGCAAGAAACGCATGTCTGAACTACAAAAGATTGGTAGTTTAGAATCATTTAAATTAGATTCATTTGATACATGTGTATGATGCTTAAAAGGAAATATAACTAAGTTACCTTTTTTGGAAAGGGTGAACAAGTGGGAGAGTTACTCGGCATTATACAAACCGATGTATGTGGACCAATGTCAACTCATGCACATGGTGGTTATAGCTACTTCATTACCTTTATAGATGATCACTCATGATTTGGGTACGTGTATCTATTAAGATACAAATTTGAGGGCTTTGAAATTTTCAAAGAATTTATAAATGAAGTAGAGAAATAACTTCGCAAAAGTATTAAAATACTTCGATATGATTGAGGTGGAGAATACTTAAGAGTTTCAAGATTATCTAAGGGATAATGGAATATTATCTCAATGGACTCCTCCTAATATGCCACAACACAATGGTGTATCTAAAAGGTGAAACTGAATCTTGTTGGACATGGTTAGGTCAATGATGAATCATGCGAGTCTTCCCAAATCCTTTTGGGGTTATGCACTTGAAATAACTGTTTACTTACTAAACAGAGTCCCGACCAAGGTAGTCTCTACTATTCAATTTGAGAAATGGACTGGTAAGAAACCTCACATATCTTATTTGAAGATATGAGGTTGTCCTGCTTATGTAAAGAGGACTATATCAGATAAGCTGGATGTTAAATCTGATAAGTGTCTATTTATTGGTTACCCTAAGGAAAGTAGGGGTTACCCAATTCTATCATCCCTTAGAACAAAAGGTGTTTGTTTCAAGGCATATTGTATTCCTAGAAAAAGAGTTTCTCTTGTAGGAAAATAGTGGGAGTGAAGTTGAACTTAAGGAAATTCAAGATACTCCAATAGACATAGAAGAGATGCTTAGTCATGACGATAAGCTATCAGCTAAACCTATGGAGACACTACCTCTTCATAGATCTAGTAGGACATGTATGATTCTTGAGAGATATGGATTTCTTATAAGTGAATCGAATGACATATTACTCATGAGGATGATGAACCTACTGATTATGATAAAGTTCTAAAATGTTCAAAAAGGGACAAGTGGCTAATAGCCATGAAGTCGAAAATGTATTTCATATACAAAACCAAGTTTGGAACTTGGTAGACCTAGCTGAAGGCATTACGACTATTGGGTGCAAGTGGGTTTTTCAAGAAGAAAACTGACATGGATGGTAATGTAATTACCTACAAAGCGAGATTAGTGGTGAAAGGCTATCATCAAAGGCAAAGCGTTGACTATGATGAAACCTTCTCACCAGTAGCTATGCTTAAATCCATTCGAACACTCCTGGCCATAACAACTCATTATGATTATGAGATATGGAATATGGATGTGAAAATGACTTTTCAAAATGCAAATCTATTTGAGAATGTGTATATGATACAACCAGATGGTTTCACATGTGTTGATAAAAATAAAGTATGCAAGCTTCAAATATCCATTTATAGATTGAAGCAAGCATCTAGCAGTTGAAATATCCCTTTTGATGAGACAATTAAAGAGTTTGATTTCTCACAAAATCCTGACGAACCTTGTGTGTACAAGAAAGTTAGTGGGAGTGCGGTCATATTCCTAGTGTTTTATGTCGATGACATATTGCTTATAGGAAACGATATGCTTGTTCTATAGTCAGTTAAGGTTTGGTTGTCCAAAATGTTCTTCATGAAAAACATGGGAGAAGCAACCTATATCCTCGGGATTAAAATCTATAGAGATAGATCGAAATAATTGCTTGGTCTTTCATAGTTTACATATATAGACAAAGTGCTAAAGCGGTTTAGCCTAGATTAATCCAAAAAAGGTTATATACCCATGCGACATGGTATTCACCTTTCAAAGTCTATGTGCCCACGCACAGAAGATGAGAGCATTTGCATGAGTAAGATTTCTTATGTGTCAGCGATAGGATCTTTTATGTATGCTATGTTATATACGAGGCTCGATGTATCGTAGGCTTTGAGTTTCACGAGCATATACCAATCAGATCCAGGAATTGATCATTAGGCGGCTGTCAAGGCAATCCTTAAGCACTTAAGAAGAACTAAAGATGTTTTCTTTGTATATGGAGATGGTAATATGATTACACGTGGGTATACTGATGTCAACTTCCAAACAAACAAGGATGACTCCAAATCCTAGTTTGGGTACATATTCACATTGAACGGAGGTGCAATAAGTTGGAAGAGTTCCAAGCAAGACACCATTGTCGATTCTACCATAGAGGTAGAATACATTGCGGAATCTGAAGCAACAAAGGAAGCGGTTTGTATCAAGAAGTACCTCTTTGAACTTAGAGTGGTTCCGACCATTGTTGAAGCATTAGTAGTTTACTGTGATAACACTAGAGTCATTGCTTAGGCTAAGGAACCAAGGTCTCACTAATGATCCAAACATGTGCTTCAACATTATCATTTGATCAAAGAGATCATTAGTAGAAAAGAAATACAAATCAAGAAGATTTCTATCGAAAGGAACCTAGCATTTGACAAAGACTGTACCATAAATTATGTTTGAGAGTTACATCCAGACATATGGTATTGGATACCATGGAGATTGGCAATAGGCTAAGTGAGAGTATGTTATATTTGAGAGATGTCCTAAGGCAATCGCCTTATGACATGTATTATTTATTGGATAAATAAAGATTCACTATTTGAGTGTACATTCATTATGTATATGATTGGATCTTAAACTTATTTACTGAATGTCCGCAATATGATTCATAGCATGAGAGAATTTGTGATTGGACACAACTAGTGAGCATCTCTACATGTGTAATTATGAATGTATTGAAATATTTTATAGTCGATGAATTGATGAGTTCGGAAATCATCGATTCTGAGAGACTAGCACATGTTATACTCCATGGTTTAACCAAGAAGTCGCTCCTTACTAGCTGGAGACATTGAGATGTCAAGAGTTAAACTTGGATGCTAGTTAAGAGTAACTAGTTCATTGGAGTAACCTGCCATGAGACTTCATATGTTTCTTTAAATATATGGATATGTCAATGAAAATCTCATTGCAGCTTAAGTGTGAGTTTCCTTCGATTTGAGGTATTCAGGTCACCTTAGTCATGGAGACTTATACTTTGACATCTTACTCGATATATCTCCATAGAGGTGTGGGTACGGGATGATTGGGTATAAGTTAAAGTTCCCGAAGGTATTTAGATAGCCCACAGAGGATTCACCGCTCCTTGTATAAGGAGACGTATACCCTATGAAAACTTGTCAGGATTGTTACTCGAAGTCTTTGTCCAAAGCAATGTTAGTATCAGTCCTAAGATTCAATTATGAGATGATTGACAAAGGACCTATTGTATCATATTTTATTAATAAAAGGCAATGTTTATGGTTATTATATTTACTTCAGATCTGTGCTAGTTGAATAAGTATAATAATGTCCTAGGGTAGTACGCTCTAGTCTACAACATATCAATTGGTTGAATTGATAATGGGAGACTATAGATATATAAAGAATACTACTATTCTTAACTATTCCTAGTTAAGCATTAATATACAAGGGAAATATTAATGTGTTGAGACTAGCTTGTAGGTCAACTGATGACTTGATATTACATGTCATTGATATAAGATACCAAGTTGACATATGAGTATATATTAGAAAATATGTATTGAATTAACCCTCCATGAGAATATTTCATGGATCATTATATAAGTGTCATAAATATTCTCATAGTGACTATTAGTATAAATACTCCTCAGACCTAAAGTCACTGTGGTTCCCTACCTAAGGAGTTGTGTGTTTTGGTATCGACAAACATCACCTGTAACAAGGTGGATTATAAAGTTGATCACTGGGTATGCAATATGTTATGGGGTGGGATGTGAGTGATGTAGATGGGGTTTATCCCTTCCATATGACTAAAGTGATATTTGTGGGCCCCTTGATTAAGTAGGGCTACTAGAATGCATGGTCATGCTCAAATAAGTCAATATGAGATATTGAGTTGGATAAGTCTACTTAGAAATCAAGAAACACAAAGATTGATAAGGGGATGACATGGTTTATGCCTCATGGATAAATCTAGATATCGAGGATAGAAGGATTGAGTTATACAAGATAATAGACATAGAAAGGTTAAGTTAGATCTCAACATTCTCATCACTTGGGTAGCAATGATACATTACTAGATGTCACTCATTGCCTATGTATCTAAAATAATTTTAGAGACATTGCCAACGTTACGAGAACCTATTGGGTCACACACAAAGAGAACATATTTATTTGGAGATAAGTTTATTTTAGTTTGACTAAAATACTATGGACATTAAGATTAATGGGTTAATCCAAATGGATCCGAATTAGACTTATTGGGTTAATCCAAAGATCCAGATTGGGTTATTGGGTTATTGGGATGTTGGGTTAGTGGTTAATTCAATAATCTAAATTCCACTCCATTAATGGAGATTAATGGAGGTTAATGGAGCATTAATGAAGGAAGTTCAAGAGACAAACTTTTGGTATTTCTTGGATGAATACCAAAAGTCATGAAAAAAAAGTGAAATTATGCTTCTTCTTCTTGTCTTGGCTGACCACCATCTAGAGAGGTTCATTGCTAGCATGATGAAGTTGGTGCTTCTCTGAATCTTAGTTCGTGCGACGAACAAAGGGCGTGTTCGTGTGGATACCAAAGAGGCGCAGCCACTCTGATCGTGCTGAGATCTTCCAAAGCAAAGTTGCTACCGGGATTGTATCATTCACGTAACAAAGGTAACAACTCAACCAAACGAAGTATACTGTATTCGCTTGGATATTTGGAGGGATCAAATTTTTCGCTGCGTTTATTTATTATTTTTTGCAAAAGATCCCTACAGTGTGCCATACTCTGCCAGATTGTCCGATTGAAACATAGTATGGCCATGACTTCGAGGCACGATCGTACCCATGTTTGTGTTTCAATACTTTAATTCCTGAATCCAACTCGGGCAGGCCATGCCTAATTCTTGTGCCCAACAAAATATGAGCTCTCTTCTTTTCTTTTGTCGAATGCTAACCCCCTACTTGGTTTTTTCTTATCTAATCTTCTTTTTGCAAGATTTAGAGATGAGGAGGAGTGCGACTTAAAGATAGAGGGGTGACTTTGGCAAAGGAATGACTTATAGGCACGACCATGCCTAATTCTTGTGCCCAACAAAATACGAACTCTCTTCTTTTCTTTTGCATAATGCTAACCCCCTACTTGGTTTTTCTTCTCTAATCTTCTTTTTGCAGGATTTAGAGATGAGGAGGAGTGCGACTTAAAGATAGAGGGGTGACTTTGGAAAAGGAATGACTTATACGCTTGGCGCGCATCCCTTGGTAACTTCTCTCACATCAAACCTCCTCCTCATTATATTTTTGGTTTTCATTGGGACAATGAAATATTCAAGTATGGGGGATGTTTTGTTAGTTAGGATGTTTTGTTCCATTTTCATACAATCATGGATTTCTTATTTTTCCTTATAGCACGACATTAGCACGATTGATTCTAGATTTTTTATGTTGTTGTGATAGTTTGTTAGTATGCTTAATGAGCAACTTTCTTCTATCAGTAGTAGCATGACTTGAGCAGTATTTTTGATGAAAAAGTTTTAAGTGTTGGCCTAAGTTTTTTGGATCTCCTTATACTTATGTTTGACTTTGATAATAGATACATCTGAAAATAGTTATGATTCATAGAACTGGACTAGTACTCTTGTTTCCTAGGTGACCTTTCAACTACATTTTGGTTATTGGATTAAACTTGGATCATGATACTCATTTAGAAAAATCAAAATTCCAACAAAAAAAAGAGAGAAGAAAATAAGCATGGGATAAAAAAATAGTTGTCATGAATGGAAATAGAGGCCCCTTTGAGACCTAATTAGGTTATTGGGGAAATACCTATTACATTTCTCTTGATATAGAGAAATCCTTTGAGACCTTGTGTAGATGTGCATAGCACTTTTGAGAGGAAAGAACCTTGCATGTGGAAGGTAAGTGTCTATCACCAAAAGCATTAGAAACATGGTTAGATGACGACTTGACTAGGATGGGAAGTTGATACTTGAAAATGTTGATCGACTTTTTGCACTAAGCACGGAGAACTTTAACTTAGACCATACTAAAATAATTCGGTTGTCTTGCTCATTATTGAAACTACATGATAGGATTAGACTGATTCACTAGGGTTTATGATGCATCAGTTACACACATAAATCTAGATTGCAAGTTTTACTTAAGGATAAGCAAAAGTTTAAGTCTGAGAGTGTGATGTGTCTAAATTATGCATATTTCTAAGCATTATCAAGTTCCGACCAAGTTCCACCATAGCCAACAAGGCGCAGCCATGTCAAAAAGGCACAACTGTGCCTCTTCCTAGAAAATTGACAGAGTCCCACATGGCTCGACCGTGTCAAATGGAACAACTATGCCTCAGCCACACGCATTGGCCTCGGCCAACACGGCATTGTCGTGCCTTTTAGGAACGACCTTATCACATCTTGGCAGGGTCATGTGGGGATTTTCCCCAATCATTTCTTAAAAGGATGAAAAGGTCCCCAAATTGAGGGAGAGAACCCTAGAGCTTCCATCTCTTGAGTCGTCGTGATGTCCAGTCCATCATCCGAGCGAGGATTCCATCCAAGAAGATCGAAAATGCATCAATATGCATTCTCCTCTTCTCCATTTGGTATTTGGGATTGTAGAATGTTATTTTCTTTGTCTCTTGGTTGTATTTCTTCTACTATGAAGTAGACTTCCAAATTCTAGGATTTAGGGAGTAACTATAATATGATGTTGATGTGTGAACTAAGCATGTGGTCATTTTCCTATTCTATGATATGTTTATGTCTTGTTTGTGTTTGATTGAATGTGTATGTGAAGTATATGCAATGGATTGTGGAGAATTGGTCACCTAGTATAGGAGATGTTTTAGTTTGTATGACTGTGGACCTCTAGTGACAGGGAGTAACCCTTTAAGTGGACTTTCTAAGGCCATCACCTTGTAAAGGAGGTAATTCGCCGCAAAGGGATAAACTAAGGGATTAATGGGTTTACCCCAATTCGGTGTTAGGAAGAAGAGTGGATAATCGAGATGTATTGTGGATCCCTCTGTGATAGGGGAACCAGGGACCTTTGGTGACAGAAGGTAGTCCTTAAGCATTCTAGCGTATTCATCTTACTACTAGCATTAAACCTGAGATAGACACTTTGGTATAACTTTTAGGGGTTCACACCAGTAATGTGGTTAGAACCCTTACAAGATCATAAATATGGAGGGTAAGGAGGTGAATATGTACTTAGGACATTAACTAGCATCATATTGAAACTGAAATCCTAGAATCATGCCCCTAAGCCAACTTCACTCTCTCTCTCCTTCTAATTCCCTTGTTCGCGACTTCAACCAACCTTTCGATTGTCTAGATAATTTGTTTCATGATCTCAATTAGTATTCAACAATAATCCCTATGGATTCAATATTTTATTACTTAACGATAAGTCGTGCACTTGCGGAAAAGTACAACACCTATCAATGAAAACATGCAAAGAGTAGTTCTCTGAACTAAAAGAGTAAAAGTAATGAAAATAATAGAAAGAAGATGTATGTATGCAAAATATGCTCATGAAATGACACATAATGTATGCAAAATAATGCTATAAAACATGTATAAATGTACTCATCAATACCCCATGACTTAAACTTTTGTTTGTCCCCAAGCGAAACATGTAATCTATATCCATGTGTGTGAATAATGCATCATAATCCCTCACGAATTAGTCTAATCCTATCATGTAGTTTTATTAATGAGCAAGACAACCAAATTATTTTAGTGTGGCCTAA
>JBBUKS010045129.1:0-10389 GCA_038050645.1 Hedychium gardnerianum | reverse complement strand
CATGACCCATGTCAGGCACCTGGAGATCTCCTATTTAAGCCAAATTTCAGATCTAAGAAGGGGATTTCGATTGGGTGTCGTCCAAGGGCCCCAAGAAGACTGTGGAGAGAAGATTCAAGGAGATTTCGACACTTAACGCCTTGAGTTTTGATCGAAGATCAACCAGAGACAAGTTATCACATCGAGACTAAGTTTTTTTTTTTTCTAAATTGTCTTGATTGCAACTTGTATTCTTGATATTTTCTGGTTGTAACTCTGATTCTATGGAGTAAACTCTTGATTCTAGGATTAGGAAGTAGCCTTATTGATATGTAAACTCAACTTGTTTAATTTATAGAGTTTAAATTATTCTTTTTTTAATGATATGTGTGATTGTGGTCCGGATCTATTGATTTAATACAATCTTGATGCTAACCCCACAAGATTCATATCCCATAAGGATTTGAGGAAGGATCAAAAGGAGAACCTAATCTCTGACCCGTAGAACCCCGAGACATGGAGTCATTTACGAAAGTAGCTCAGTATGCCACAAGGAGTAATAAATTATCTTAGATCCTAACCGATCGGTTTCAATTCATAGTCATATAGTAAGAATAGGCATCTTGGGGATCGTGGGATCATGTGACAGAGATCTCCTTAGGAAAGCAACCTCTCATCTATGTTGCTTTGGGAATAGAGGACAATTGGAATTGAAACACCAGTGTAGTACCAAAAGTTCACATCGGATACATAGGATAGTCTTCCTACATAAATTATCGTTGAGGATAGAAAATCAAACATAGATTCAGAGTTTACAATCATTTAGGTGAAATTGAAGTCCACAAATTCTCTCTTGGATAACTCTTCTTTTCTCTTCTTTCTTTACTCTAGCTGAGTTTTCACTCTACATTCACTTGATTTTCTATTTTCTTTCCTTGATCCTTTCATTCTTGAACCAACCAAACCCACAATTAGTCTAGACAAATGGATTTGCTTAGTATACTAGTATTTGACCATAATTTCATGTGGATTCGATCTTTTTATTATTTGACGATAGAATCGTACACTTACGATTTCCCACATCACCTCTGCACCTATTTGGATGCCCTTCATGATGAGCAGGCTTCCCACCAACACCTTTTGGAGGGGCATGTCACTTTTACTCAGGATCAGTTCTAGAAGGTGTGTGATCACATTAGGAGGACAAATAATTTCCATCACCAGGTCACGGATTTCTTTAGCCATCAGTACTCGGAGTGGGAGAGAGAGGAAGAACACCGATGTTCTATGGATATCATGAGGCAGCAAGTTGCTAGTCTTTATCGTTATCATGAGCATCTCAGCACCATGCCCCATTTACCTAGGTTTCCTCCTCGTCCTTCCCCAAGTTAGTTTTCATTGGGACAATGAAATGTCCAAGTCTGGGGGGCTTTGTACATAGGTTAGCTCTAGTTTGATTTCATTCATTGTGTATTTGTTGCTTGTTGCTTGTCTTTTAGCGCAGTTTGTAGTTGCATCAGTCATCATATCATTGATTGTTTGTTCTTCGCAATAAAATGCTTGCACGCTTGTCCTAGAAGTTTATGTTATTGTGATTCGGTATGCTAGTATGCCTATTGATCAATTTTTTCCTATCCATAGTAGTATGAAATGAGCATTTTTTTTACTGAAAAAGTTTGAGTATTGGCCTAATTTTAAGATCTCTTCACATTATGCTTGACTTTGATGATAGATACTTCTGAAAATAGTCATAATTCATAGAACCATACTAGTATTCTTGCTTCCTAAGTGACCTCTGATCTACATTTTGGTTACTGGATAAACTCGGATCATGTCAACTCATTAGGAAAAATTAGAATCCAAGAGAAAAAAAGAAGAAGAAAAAAGGGTTTATTGAAGTGTTGCACTTTTCATGCACTTAGTGAAAAAAGGAAGAATAAGAGATAAAAAATAGTTATCATGAGTGAAAACTAACAAGTTACCCCTTTGAAACTGAGTTAGGTTACTAGAGAAATAACTATTATGTTACTTTTGATACCGAGTATTCCTTTGAGACCTTATGTAGATCTTGAGAGGGAAGAACTTTGTAAGTGACAAGTAAGTGTTTATTGCCGAAAGCATGAGGAACACGGTTAGATGACGATTTGACTAGGCTTGAAGATTGACACTTGAAAATATTAGGTCACTCATTGCATTGAGTACAGAGAATTTCTACTTAGGTCACACTCAAATAATTTTGTATCATGCTCATCAATAAAATATATGATAGGATTAGATTGATTCACTAGGGATTATAATGCACCATTTTCACACATAAATCTAGATTGCAGATTTTGCTTGAGAACAAGCAAAAGTTTAAGTCTTGGGGTGTGATGTGTGTAAATTATGCATGTTTCTAAGCATTGTTTGGTGTATATTCTCTTGCATTTCATGAGCATTTACACTTGTACATCCTATTTCTACTTAATTTCATTATTGTTACTCTTTTAGTTCGGAGATCTGCTTTTCTCTTGTTTTGTTTGATAGGACGTGTATCTGGAGCAAAATAGAGTATTATAGACATTAGAACAAGAAGTAGAAGAAAGGAACATGCACTAGCCATGTCCCATGACACGGGCGAGTTCCCATGGGCAAAACTGACCAAAAGATGAAGGAGACATCAAGTTTCAGCATTCAGCATTAGCTGGCTGTGCCTTCCAGGCATGACCGTGCCTTGTACAAAAAGGAGAACCTCCCTATAGCAACCAACATGGCTCGGCCCTGTCAAAAGACATGGTCGTGCCTCTCCTTGAAGAGTCAACCAAAGATCACAGTGACCACCATGGCTCCACCATGCCAAAGAGGCATGCTCATGCCTATTCCTGGAGTTCCGGCCAAGTTCCACCACAGCCAACACGGTACGGTAGTGCCAAAAAGGCACAGTCATGCCTCTTCATGAAAAATTGACAGAGTCCCACACGGCTTGGTCGTGCTAATGGAACGATCGTGTCTCAGCCACACACGTTGGTTGAGGCCAACATGGCACGGTCATGCCTTTTTGGCACGACCATGTCAAGTCCTGGCAGGGTCATGTGGGGATTTTCCCCAACCATTAGAAATGATTGGGGAGGACTATAAAAGCTCGGAAAGGTCCCCAAATTGGGGAGAAAGGCTCTCCCCTATGGAGAGAACCCTAGAGCTTCCATCTCTTGAGCCGCCACGATGTCCAGTCCATCGTCCTAGTAAGGATTCCATCCAAGAAGACCGATAATGCATCGATAAGCATTCTCCCCTTTTCCATTTGGTGTTTTGGGTTGTATAATATTATTTTCTTTATCACTTGGTTGTATTTCTTCCGCTATGGAGTAGACCTCCGAATTCTAGGATGTAGGGAGTAACTATGATGTGATGTTGATGTGTGAAATAAGTATGTGGTCATTTCCTTATTCTATGATATGTTTATGTCTTGTTCTATTGTTTACGTCTTGTTCATGTTTGATTGAATGTGTGTGTAAAGTGTATGCAATGGATTGTGAAGAATTGGTCACCTAGTAAAGGAGATGTTCTAGATTATATGCTCATGGGGCCTCTAATGATAGAGGGTAACCCTTTAAGTGGACTTTCTAAGACCATCACCTCGAAAAGGAGCTAATTTGCTGCAAAGGGATAAACTAACAAAGGAATTAATGGGTTTACCCCAATTTGGTGTTAGGAAGAATGATGGATAATCTAGATGTACTGTGTAGCCCTCCATGACAGGGGAACCAGGGACCTTTGGTGACAGAAGGTAGCCCTTAAGCAAGACATTCTAGCGTATTCATCTTATTTACAAGTATCGAACCTGGGATAGACACTTCGGTATAACCTTTAGGGGTTCACACCGATAATGTGGTTAGAATTCCTATAAGATCGTAAATATGGAAGGTAAGGAGGTGAACATGTACTTAGGACATTAACTAACATCATAGTAAAATCAAAATCCTAAAATCATCCCCCTAAGCCAACTTCTCTCTCTCTCTCTCTCTCTCTCTCTCACGTCCGCGACTTCAAGCAACTTTCGATCACCTAGATAACTAACATTGCACCTTCATCTAGTGCTAAATCAATAGTCCCTAAGGATCGATATTTTATTACTTAACGATAGAATCGTGCACTTACGATTTACCACATCAAAGTGGTAAAAAAATGATGATCTTGATTTGTATTCAATAGGAATTAGAATGAAAAATAAATTTAATAAGTATTAAGGAGATCTTGAGAAGAGGAATAACTTGCTTTGTATTATAGTGGTGCTTGATCCAAGGCATAAATTGGATTTCATAGAATTTATGTTGATTGAATTATATGGAGATGAGAATGATACAAGAGTAGGAAAGATAATAAAGGATACTTTGTTGGGGTTGCAAGGTTGCAAACAAAGTCTCACATTGAAAATACATGAAAAATATCATGGACTTAGAAGGGAAAAATCTCTCCATTGGTGTGAGAGCTTTTGGGTAAAGCCCAAAAATAAAACCATGAGGGTTTAGGCCTAAAGTGGACAATATCATATCATTGTGAATATATTTAAATTCCTTCTGTCCTAACAATTTGTATCAAAACCCGGACACCTAGAAGGTTTAACCGTCGACTGTGCACAAGAGCTATGGTTTAATCGAGTTATGTGAGCAGAATATTAGCCTCAAACAAAGGAAGTAGGGGCTCCCGTGTCCAGATCAAGAGGACCAGACATCAGGCAGGAAGTCCTAGTTGCGGCTAGGCAAGGAAGTCCTAGTAGGTCGGTTGGACCGAGGAACAGGAAGATCTGGTGAGTCGAGGATCGGATGGGGGGTCCTGTGGTCCTTCGTTTGAGGGAGAGATTGTTGGGGTTGCAAGGTTGCAAACAAATTTCCATATTGAAAACACATGGGAAAGATCATGAGCTTATAAGGGAAAGACATCTCTATTGATATTAGGCCTTTTGAGTAAAACTCAAAAACAAAACCATGAGGACTTAGGCCCAAAGTGGACAATATCATACCATTGTAGAGATATCTAAATTTTTTTGGTCATAACATGTTTTATTTGCTTTGTACAAGAATTATAAGGAAAAAATGGAACCTCAATGTAATACTTCAAGAGTTTCATCTATTTCAGAATCAATTAACAATGCAATGCTCCAAAAATTATGAGTCAAATGAATTTGAAAAGACAATCAATCTTTGTAAAGTATAAGAAACAAAAGATACAAAAAATTTGTGATGACAATATGTCAGAATTAGACAAGTATCTTAATGAAATAATTGAATAATATTATGATACTTTTGATATTTTGGGATGGTTAAAGTAAAATTATCACAGATTTCTTATAGTTGCTAAAATTACTCGACATCTATTCCAATATCAACAGGTGCTTCAGAATATGCTTTTAGTACTAGTCGTCGGGTTCTTGAATGTTTTAGGAGCTTATTTATTCCTAAGGTGGTAGAAAGTCTTATTTATACTCAAGATTGACTTCGGTTAAGTTTGAAATCAATCAATATTGAAAAAAAAATTAGAGGATGTGAAAAAATTTAAAAGTAGTAAAAAAACATTATTTTTAAGAGAAATATAATTATATTTTTATTTATAATTATAAAATATTTATTTATTTAACTTACATTTTTTTTAAGAATTCTCAAAAAATTATAATAGATTCATCTTTGTCAACAACACCGATGCATAGATGAATGATATAATAATCAATAGTATATTTTAAATATTATATTTTATTTAAATTGATTATCTTGTTTAGATGATAAATAATGTGGAAATTGAATTATGTTTATTATCTCTTAAATTTTAATTGACATTTGGCAAAACTTATAATTCTTAATTTTGAACTTGTAGTGGTTGAACTTTTGGAAGTTGGAACTTGTAGATCGTTCATGGTTTAATGTAAGAATATGATTTAATTTGAGGTAATTAATTAGTTAATTTTGTCATATGCAAGAATGTAAATAGTTTTGAAGTATTTTATTGAGTTAATTTTGTAAATGCATAGGAAAATTAATTCTATGAATACGGGAGAGTTATCTTGATTATTTTTTTTAATAATTTATCGAACCATGTGGAATCTCCTCCGGTATAATATCTTGAAACTCAAGAATTATTCATAATAACTAGTGGCTCCTTGTGTTGTTGATTCTCTTTTACTACTATGATAGTCAAAACAGCATGACCCCTTTCTAATTCACCCTTGAATTTATAATAAGACATAAGAGCACTAACTTCCTTCTTTGGTGGATGGTTGTAGAAGGTTAAAATGGAGTTAAAATAATCTTCTTTTCATTCACTTTACAAGAGTACATGTGTTTGTAGCCATCATTTAACACCCTCCTATCATAATCCCCAACAATATATGACAAGCATCCATATGAGCAACATCACACAAAACTTGCTCTCATAAGATGACGTAGTTGATATCTATATGGATGGTTACTTTAATAGGTCATAGGGTCAATTTCCAACAGATACAAAATGTCTCACTGAGTGTCTGACCTTCCCAATGCAAAGGATTGCTATGCTAGGATAAATATCTCCCATGATTTACCTCCTTCTAGAAAGTATGAGGTCGTCCTAGAGGGACCGCTAAAATGATGACTTCACATTTTATCACACAACTTTATCTTTATAATTCTTGCCAATAGAAAAAGAACCAAACATCTTTTTGTTATCATGATTTCATTCCTCTTTTGCAATCATCACAATTGTTAGGGATTTGGATAAAGGATAGTATCCAACTTGTTATTTTGCATGATCTCCAATGATACCACATCTCAAAGCTACCACTAGCAATGATAAACAAGCACACATTCTCAAAATCGTAGACTTAAAAATTAAAATAGGATAGAAATGTATCATGTTTGAAAAGTTTGGTTAATTCAGAATTCGATCGAATTAATCGATATTTTATAGGTTCAGTTTATTTGATTTTTATTGAAAAGTTCGATCGGTTTAGTTAATTTGAAGGGAAAAAAATTGATTTGTTCTATTTTTATTTAATGATGAGTTCGATTTTGAACCAATTGCTCACCCTAGTTGGACAAGTGGGATGGTAAAATACTTTAATATGATGGGTAAACTAAGTAGGTAGTTTTATGGATCATGAGTAGAACCAATTGACTCCCACGGATTGACGTAGTTGGTATTTACATGAGTGATTGTTCTAATAGGTCTTCGGGTTAATTCACAGCGGGTACAAAATGTTTCGTTGGATGGTTGACCTCGTTTATGTAAATGGTCGTTGTATTAGGATAAATGTCCTCCGTGATTTATTACCTTCCAAAAAGTATAGAGTCATCCTGGAGGAGCCGTTAAAATGATAATTTCACTTTTTACTTGTAGAACCAATTGATCTTGTTGGGCAGTTAAGCAATTTAGTCAGACTATATAGGCTGATTGAGTTAAACGAATTAGTTAGATTGAATGAGTTAGTTAAATTAGTTAGATATAATATATTGAATCGGACGAGCTATGCAATTTGGCTATATTCACTAGTCAAGCTATATATGCCAAATTAAATTGACGTTAGATAAGTCAAGTTGGAGCTAGATAAGCCAAGTTAGATAATTAAGCTAGGTGGCAAGAATAGTAAAAGTTTAAATTGACAATCGAGTTGTACAAAATGGCATTAATAGATCCATCAAACTAATCAATTAAGATAGGTCAAATGACCTGAGATTTTATCTAGTTTTAGTGTTAGATCAGTTAATTTAATTGCATAAATTGTATAAGCTAGACTAGTCAAGTAAAACACTTCATGTTAAATATTAATAATTTTATATTAAATATTTATATTATTCTATTCCACCTGATAAATTAAATTTTAAAAGAATTATTTTATATTTTATTTATTATGTCCTTATCCTATCTTATTTTTGATAGTTTATTTTAAGATCAAAAAATAATTTGGTGAGGGTAATAAGATAATGTGAAAAATACAACAAACTAATCTTAAATCTGTTCTGTAATTTTAATTTTTCTAGTATTTTTTAAAACAAGAAACTTGTAAATTGGATTTCATTGCCCTTCTGGATGTTTTTTTATTTAAATATTTAATTTTTTGAATCGATTAATTTTAGAGATGATTGATTTAATTTCATAAAAAAATTTCATCAGTCATCAAGATAAATAAAGAAGTGCTAGTGGAGGTCCGTCCAGATGACTAACATTTTTAGATTCATTTTTTATTGAAGGAAAAATCTCCTTTAATGTGCTATAATTGAGATTAAATCTTAAATCTCTTGATTATTTATTGAAAGACTTAATTATTATATTATTGCCGGGAACAATATGTGCTATTTTTCATTATTATGATAAGTGCTATCAGTCCATTTATTTTGGTATGTCGATGTTGCTAATCATTCAGTTGTAAAAGGTGCTAAATCACATAGATCGTTCTTTAAAACATAAAAGAAGCTCTCTTCTAACAGACATCCTTCTCTGTTGGAAATTTCAATGGAAAAGGTCCTTATTTTAAAGCACAAATATTTTATTTTGAAATTTACAAGTTTTATCGTTGTAATTTCCTTTTTTCTGATCATTGCATGATGTTAGACATTATTGGATCGATGCTTAGATCTAAATAAATTTGTTGAAATCAGCAAATCTAACGTGTTGTGATGGTGGTTTCAGGGCTCTATTTTTTTCCTTTGAGAGTTTTTTTGTTAATCCAGATATTTAAGTTTAGGTTGGGTTTAATTAATCTTGTAAGTGAACAATCTTCTCCCGATTCATCCATCAAATTAATCTGAAAATGCAATGACTCTTGATGTAACAGTTCAACCGTCCTAATAATTCAGGCACGGTGAAGGTATTCCTTTGAGACTCTTTATAATATAAATTGATTGTCAAATCTTAAATAACTTCTAGTATTTCTATCGCTCATCAAATTTAAAATTTATTATTATTACTATTACTATTATAGCCGACCCCATATAGTGGAATAAGGCTAGGTTGTTGTTGTTGTACTATTATTATTTAAAATTTATTATTATTATTTAGCTATTTTTTGAGGTGGTGAAGGGATACTGAAGATATTAGGTGAAACTCTTCAAGCTATCTCTAACAATTTGAGAAAATATGAAAAATAATAAAACCATGTTTTCCTACAATTATAAAAGAAGCAAATATGCTAAATTTAAAAAGTTCTTGAGCCACAATTTCAAGCGATGGCAACAACAAATGAAGTTCTGATTGACTATATTAAAATTGTTTTTGTTAATAATATTTATGTATAATCCGTTTAATCAACAAGAGTTTAGTCATTACCAAGATTCTTAAGAATTTCAAGCAAACAAACTATTTGGTCATGATTGTATGATCCATAGAGAATTTTGGCTAAAACTAGATTAAAATATATATATATATATATATATATTTCAAAAGATTTTATTAACGAATACTTAAACTTTCATTAAGTTTCTCAATTATAAAATGATCAATGATTTATCAAAGGACGCATTTCAAATTTCAGATTATCCAAAAAAATATTCTGGGTTTTGAAAATATCCAAAAGATGTATCTCTTTTCTATTTTACCTCTTTGTTGATTTTTTTTTCCTCTTTTCTCTCTTCTTTGCCTACAACAATTTTTTTCTTTCTTTTTTTTTAAATTAAAATTTTATTTCTCCTTACCTACAATAATTATTATGGTGATGATTTTTAAAAACTAACACCACATTTTAATTACACCACAGAAATCAACATCAAGGTGGTGCTAATTTCTATAAATCAATACAATGACAGTACTGATGTGTTAAGTTGTGGTGTTAATTTTTTAAAAATAATAAATACTGACATATTTGGACTCCGGAGTTTACATAAATACACAGGAGTTGGACTGAGTTTAATCAGAGCTCTTTTGGTTCATTAATAAATTTTGATCGAAAACCCATTGATAGACCTAGATAATTTGATTTTTTGAAATATTGACATGTAACAAAAGAGAGTAATACAGTAAAGGTAAGTCTGATTCTGACATCTCTACGATAAATTATGTATATGTGTCAATTATCTTAAAGTCATAAACTTTGAAAACCTTCTGATTACTGTAATTAATGATTTTAAGTTGATATCTCTAGGCATATATAAACTCCGAGACACTTCAAAAACTTATAGCACTTAGAATGAGTCAGATTGGAGCTCTTTAGATCCATTAATGAGTTTTAACTGAAACCTCTTAATGGACTTAGAGAGCTTCGATTTAACTCATTCTAAGTGCTATAAGTTTCTAAAGTGTCTCGGAATCTATATGTGCCCAGAGATATCAACTTGAAGCAGGGACGGATCCAGGAATTATACTTGGGGGAGGCTTCAATTAGAGTTGATGGGAATACGCGGCGTTTTACTCTCCTCCTCTTTCTCACTTCACCATTGTAGATAGAGTCGACTGCTTTTCGTCTTCTCCAAA
>JBBUKS010045119.1:0-10390 GCA_038050645.1 Hedychium gardnerianum | reverse complement strand
AAACTATATGAACGTTCAAAAGCTGTGAAGCACCACCCTCTTCATCCTTAATCAATGATAATAGATATCCCTGACAACCATCGGATAATAGTGCGCTTGCAGTGCTGAAATAATAGAAATTTCATCATCCTTCGTCCCCATGAATTCCCAAGAGGGTTGGTACGAAGATCAAAAGGTGACTACTCTTGCTTAATAATCGACTGTAGCATGGTGGGTGGTCAATCAATCCATGCCTAAGATGATGTCAAATTCTGTCATTTCAAGCACTTGAAAATTCACTATGAGTGTATGACTACCGAAGTCTAAGGGCATCCCCTGACTTCCTGATTGATGGTCAGCACCTCCCCATATGGCAGAGATATAGCTAACCCTACGACCTGAGTGTAGGAACTTTACGAATCTTACCTAAAAACATTCGAGATATAAATGAATGTGAACTATCAGTATTAATTAATAAATCAATTAGAGCAGAATAAACTGAAATAATACCCCAAAATTCACTGTCGTGCCTCCTCTCGAGTGACAGCATAGACTCGTCCAACCTCTGATTTTGGCAGCTGCATTTCTTGAATGGGTTGAGGCTGACTCGAAGGAACGGTAGATAACTACTGAGATTGAGGCTGGGGCAAGGGATACAATTAAGGTGGTGGAAGTAAGTACCAATGTACTGGATATGCCTAATAGGGAAGGGCTACTGTAGGGTACTACATAGTCACAGGTATAGCTATGTACTCTTGACCCTAGATAATTATACTTGTGCTTGTGGGGGTGGCAATCGTTGCTAACATGAAGAATTCTGAGTCCTCTGGGATACTCTTTGCGGTCGAGACTAAGTGGGTAGACCCCCCATAGGAGCAACATTAGTAGTCTCCAATTGAGCCTTCAGAGTACAATCTTAGCTCACATGCCCTAGAAGTTTACAGTAGAAGCATATAGCTTGGTCTAGAGGGCAATCTGGTTTGGTATGATTTTTGGAACCACATTGGTAACATCAGATCATACTAGTATCATTTTTCCGATTCTGTGGATGGGAAAGAGAAGATCTAGATGTCGATCGACCTATCTTTTGTGGTCGAGAAGACTCTCTAGTAGTAGCTTGTGAGTCTTGATACATGTCTTCTCTTTTTTGTCCAGTAACCTGATGCTTCTGATTTGGAGGTCTACTTTGGGACGTCTGCTTATCGTTTCCCTTCTCTTAAGACATCTGTTGTTGAGTCATTTTTATCAATAAGACTTGATCCAATGTTTCTCAATAAGTACCGACAGAAGATCCTAACATCCAGATCTGAATATATGCTGCAAGGCCCTAAGTGAACTAGAACATCCGATCGTAGTCCTAAGCTACAAGATGAGGGCAAAATTCAACGAGTCGTCTAAATTCTACATTGTACTCCATAACAGTACAATCGTCTTGCTTGAGGTTCAAGAATTCTTGACGACGAGCCATGCAAAATGGAGCGAGAAAGTACTACCTCTCAAAATAAATCCCAAGTGATGGGTTGTTCCCCAAAAATCATCTTCTACATTTTCCACTAAGTGACAGCCTGATCCCGTAAATGGTATGTAGCTAATTCATCCTTTTCTGTGTTAGTGCAAGTTATGTACTCAAATATGCCTCCTAGGTTATCTAACCAAGCACAAGCAACCGAAGGGTTCAAATCTCCATGAAATAGAGTAAATCGATCCTTTACTAATTGAGCCAATAATGGTATGAGGGCTCTATCCATTACCCAGCTAGTAGTAGTCAGGGGTGGTATGGTTGGTGGTAATTCCTGAGACTGTGATCCATGATCTCCCACAGTGGTTTGATGGGCCTGACCTCCACTATCTGACTGAGTATCAGTCGAAACTCCCAAAAAATTCACCTCTCTGGCATCAAATTTAGGTCTAATCGACTCAACAGGTTGAGTCATCTCCATGGTCGTCCCGGACCACGACCACGAACAGTAGCTGACCCACCATGTGTCATTCCTATTACAGACAACTAGGTAAGTACTAACAGAAATATAAATTATTAGTTATAAAACCGTACATCCTAGTGTCGGAGATGTCCTACCACTGACTTGTCCCAAAACTCAAAAAGTCACATCAAGAAAACAAACCACAATATCCGAAACACGAAAATAGGCATCATAACCTGTGGTTTTGATACCAATAAATTGTCATGCCCCGGAGGTATGCTTGTCCAACGTAATGGATGATATCCCCTTGTGACAATGGTAGATACAACCTGATGCAAGTCCACATAGCTGGTACAAGCAAAACCCCACGCAAAATAACAATATTCAAATGACAAGTGTAAAGATAAAATCAATCCACTCAAACGTAAATAACATAGACTACATGTCGACACGGCTTAACATAACCAGTAAAATGACCAAGGTAAAGTACCAAATAGAATCAAAATCCACACATGTGTCAACTTATTACAACACAAGTCCGAAAACCAAAGTGCAAGGAAAATCCAATACGAAGTAAAACAAAAAAACTCTCGACGTGACGTGGGACTGGCGGACAGGACCTCCAGGCAACTCCACATATCCTCTATCTGTTACCTGAGGAAAGAAGAACACAACGAGGTTGTGAGTCCAAATGACTCAGTGAGTATAACCAAATGACTCAGTGAGTATAAGAAGATAGTGCATGAACAACTAAGTGTAAGGAGATCAAAGGTACACACAATCTCATAGGTAATCTCTACCAACTGAGAATAAACAAAAGAATGTATCAACTACATATATATAATCTTGCACAGTTATGTATAATACAATGAGCATCGATAGGTAATGATCAACATAGGTACTGCACATTATAGGCATGTACAAGTGCAAATATCAGCAATAAGTCATCATACAAGTGAGCAATCACTCTATCATAAGAAATACAAATGACCAAGACACCTAGCTATCTAGCTATGGATTGCGGGAGAAATGCTCTACCATGAATGGGTCTCATGGGTAGTCTGAAATGTCATGGCCCCTATCTGCGGGAGAAACAATCTACCATGAACGGGTCTCATGGGCAGACAAGAGGTAGCTATCTAGCTACGGGCTGCGATAGAAATACTCTACCATGAATGAGTCTCGTGGGTGGCCTAAGATATAACAATGACTATTTGGAAGAGAAATGACTCAATCACAGACAGGATATATACAGTAAAGCAATGAACAAGTAGCACACAAATGTGATAACCATCACATAATAATAATATAGCCATAGTATATACATATTCATGCAATGTATAAAAATCACAACATGTAAGATAAACTACCTAAGGTACACACCATACACGTGTGTAGAACTACCTATAGTACACATCACACACGTGTGTACAACTACCTACGGTACACATCACACACGTGTGTACCACTATAAATCATGGATAGTCAAAATGAGACTGCATGGATATTTAATTGATTAACTCAAAGGTCAACCAACTAAGTATCTAATTCAAGCATGGATAAGAATAGAGTCAAGGTAGTAAAGCTACTAATCCAATCATAACTCATGCACTAAGATCGATATACTAAAAGAGACAAGGAAAGAAATACTCGCCTCAAATTGTAGAACATCCTAGTTGTCTTCAAATTAGAAGCTCTTATCCTTAATCAAAGTCTTGCATCATCGAACACATATTATGGCAATGCTCTACTACAAATCAAATAACGACACTTAAAATCTAACCTGATAAAGACACATCGATTAACACAACCTATAGAATTAAATCATCTCTCTTATATACCCTTAATCTATTCACCTTGCCATTAATAGATAATGTATCAATTCCAACCAACCAAATCAATCTGTATATCTAGCTCTTAATCACTGAATTGATTTCCAACTCTACTAATAGTATAAATATGTAAATTTAGGTCTAATCACATAATCACTTTGTTTAGTTATCATTACCGATAATTTTCCATTTTTTTCTCAAGTAGTGGGCTGCAATAACGGAGGAGGGGAAACGGTGAGGCAGGAGCTAGAAAAAGGCAGTGTCGACGGTGGTGAGCGTAGCAGTGATGGTGGTTGAGAGCGTCGTTGTTTGGATAGAAAAGGGTCGGCGATCAAGGAAAGCAGTCGGTGTGGCCCCGACTCTGAGCAGTAGTGGTCACGGGCTAGCCGAGGTAACAGTGGAGTTGGCGATGGTTGTGAGCGGCAACAGGGGTCGGGCTAGCTGCGATGGCCTCGGTGGTCGCGTCTGGCCACCCGCGACTGGTCGTAGTGGCCTCATCTAGCCACGGTGGCCGGTGAAGGGCGAGGCGGCGACAAAGGGCATCGAACAATGGCCGACTGTGATGGGTGAGAAAGAGCGAGAGGCGGCGGTGGGTAGATCAGGAGAGGGGAAGGAGGCGGCGGAGAAGAATCAGGAGAAGGGGTTTGGGATTTTGGAGGAAAAGAAATAAGAAAAAAAAATCAAACCTTGTTTTTCTATTTAAACCTTAGGTTAATGAAATCAATCAACTTTTAATTTTATTAATATTCTAAATAGGCTCCCACAAAGCCTAATAATTATATCCCCTTAAAATATTGTACAATTTTGATTTTAATCCCAAAAAATTCTTTAAAAATTTTAGAAAATTCTGTAAGGTAATTTCTTAACTAACACTTGTTATTTTATTATTATTCATTTGTCAAATCTAACAACCATAATCGAACCTATGTTTTGATATTGTCAAAAATGCAAAGTTAAGTCATGTTGTAATCTAATGAATTAATCAAGTGTGCAGGTTTATTAATCTGGAAAGTCCTAGTAGGTAAGCTAAACAAGATACTAGGCATTGGAGGTCTCGACAGATCAAGGACACCAGGCAGTGATGTGCGTAGATTATATATACTTTTATGCATTATTTGACACACATCTTCTTATATTCATTGATTATGATCTATATTTTCGCACTCTATTTCATCATATTTTCATGCTTTTACTTTATGTTGTTCAGAGATCTACTCTTTCTCTATTTTCATTGACAAGACGCATTTGAGGATGCATTTGGAGCAAAAATAGAGCTAAAATAAATATTGGAGAAGCAAAGGATAGTCTATCAGCTGACATGGCCATGTCTCCCAGGAGCACCAGCTGCCCAGCCAGAACACACGGCGCGATCGTGTCTCCTTAGACACGATCGTGTCTCTTCTCTAACAAAATCCACATCTGGCTCATGCCTAAGAGGCACAACCTTGTTCAATAAGAAGAGCAGTTTAAACTTCATGTCAGGGTCGTGCCTAGAGGCAAGGACAGAGCTTTACATGGCCTGATCGTGCTTGAGAGGCACGATCGTGCCTCATCTACTGAAGAACCCATGGCCTGGCTGTGCTGCCTCCTCTGGGCCATTACATGCCATGGTCGTGTCTGGGAGACACAATCGTGTGACTGAAAAAAATAGGGGTCGTGGCCTCTGTTATAAAAGGGGTCTTCTTCCCCCTTTTTGAGGAGGAAGGGTCTCCCCTCTTGGGAACCCACTTGGTTCATTTCAGCACCAGATTCCTACAATTTATCAACAATCCGAGGCTGATTCCTCCACTCCATCCATCATCCAAGCTAGGAGACAACTCTCGAAGACCAGATTTCAACCGACTAAGTTCTCTCTTCTCTTTTTTTTTGGATTTGAGTTGTATAATGTTTTCTTTGATGTCTTTGGATTTAGTTTCCTTGTTTAAGGAGTAGATCTTTATACTCTAGGATGTAGAGAGTAATTGTAGTGTGATGATGATGATAAACTCTATGGATTTGCCACTTTCTTGTTTCAATGACATGCTTATGCCTTGTTCTTATTTGATGAAATGTGTGTGTGAACTTTTATTGAATTATGGCATGTTTTATTGAATGGATGAGAAGGATAGATCATCACGTAAGGGAGACACTCTAGATTGTATGACTGGGAGCTCTTCATGACAAAAGGTATTCTTTTAACTGGACGTTCTAGAGTCTTCATCTTGAAATTATGGTGAATTCTTCACAAGGGAGTATCTAATTAGGGCTTAATGGATTTACCTTATTCGGTGTTAGGATGTGACTTGTGTAATTTAGACTGTATGACTGGGGGCCCTCATGTGATAGGGGTATCCCTTTAACTGGACTTTCTATGCTACCTTTTCTACTTGATATCATTGAATGTCAATATGGTAAACATTCTAGTGCATCCGTCGCGGGGTTGTATAAGAATTTAGTTAGACTCATGATAAGAGCATGAACATAGAGGATAGGAAATGAATGATTCATAGAGCATCATCTAGCATTGCAATGAAACTGTAGTCCCACTTTCGCCAATTCACTTGTGATTCTCTCTCTTTCTCTCTCTTGTTCACAAGCTTACAACCAACATTCGATAGTTTAGATAACTTCCTTCATAGACTCATCTAGTGCTTAGTTCACAGTCCTTATGGGATCAATATTTTTATTATTGATGACGTAACCATGCACTTGCGATAGCGTAATAAGTTTTTTGCATCATTGCCGGTGACTGTTAGAGATTAACATTAGTTGATAAGTGATTTAGTTACTCTAGACACTTTTCTTTTTGTTAATAAAATACAATATTTTTTCTTGTTTGTCTATAGCTTTATTTTTCAATACACATACTCCAAAAATACTACATTTTTGCTTTATCCTAATTTGGAATTTGATCTTTTATGTGAAGATCTGTAGGATATCTTTTGTCTGTTGATCTTGAGATTGATAGAACATTCAGAAAAAGAAGGAACCTACAGAGACAATCAGAGGTTGAGTAGAGTCAGTGTGAAATGACAAACAAACCATTAAGGGATTATGCAGTACCTCATGGAAGATGCCTCAGGTCTAGCATCACTAGACCTCCAATTAAGGCTAATAATTTTGAAATCAGGCCAGCTATAATTTCTATGGTTTAGTAGAAAGAATTTAGGGGTGGACTAAATGAAGACTCAAATCAACACTTGGAGATATTTTATGAGATTTCCGGTACAATGAAAATGAATGGAGTTGCAACAAATGTCAGTAGACTATTATTATTTAGATTCTCATTGAGTGGCAGAGCAAAGTTATGACTCAATTCTTTACCACCCAACAACATCACCACATGGTTGCAATGTGAGAAAACCTTCTTGGAAAAGTTCTTCCCTCTTAGCAAAACTGCTCATATGAGAAACCTTATAGCTAGCTTCAGACAAATTGAAGGAGAGTCCCTTTATGAAACTTGGGACAGATTTAAAGGGCTTCTTCGATAATGCCCCCATCATGGATTAGATAAATGACTAGTAATCCACACATTCTACAATGGAATTAATTATCAGACAAAGGTGTCCTTGGATTCCGTGGCTGACAGAATCTTAATGAACAAGGGCTTAGATGAATCTGAAGAAATAATAGAAAGTATGACCATTAATAACCATTAGTGGGAATGGAGAGAAGCAATCCTATTAAAATTCCTGGGATACATGATGTAAATGTTTTTGATTTAATTTCTGCTAAGATGGATGCTTCAAATAAGATATTTGACTCCATACATGTTAATCCAATAAATGTGATAAGTTCAAGTTGTGGGATATGCGTGGACTTGGAGCACACTAAAGAAGCTTGCCAACTTGGGGCCATCACTGCACAATTGGCTAAAATTTAACAAGTGAATGAAATTAGCAATTTCAATGCAAGGCCCAATAACCCATACTCCAATATTTACAGTCTTGGATGGAGGAATCACCCCAACTTCTCCTACCGCAACAACTAGGAGCAAATGGGGCAACCATCAAATTTTTAGCAAAATTCACAACCTTCAAGAATAGAGAAAATGCTTGAGGAGATTCAAGTTACTTAATTAGAGATGAAAAATGATATCAAGAAGCCTTGTGAAAGAATGGACAACATTGAAAATTACATGAATATTCTTGATAATCAAATTGCGCAAGTAGCAAGTTCCTCCTCAAGACCACAAGGGTCATTTCCAAGAAAGCCAGAACAAAACCTAGTTGAGCGTTGCAACCAAGTAGAACTAAGAAGCGAACGAACCTTGGGGCAACCCCAAGTGACTGCTACATCACAAGGAATCGAGCGTATGCAGATCAGAGAGTCAATTCCTTCCTCCTCGCAAAATGATCACATCCAAGAGGAAGTCGAGAACAGTGAACCGATTGAGAAAAGCCCAATGGGTAGATATGTACCGTTGATACCCTTCCCTCAATGGGTTTCCTACACAAAGAAAGATGAAGAATTTATCAAGTTACTCAAGAAGGTGAAAGGACATTGAATTGACATTACCCTTATAGACGATCTACAACAAATGCCTAAGTCTGCAAAATTCATGAGGGAAATCATCTCCAATAACTGAAGAAATGATGGATATGGGACTGTGACATTAACTGAAGAGTGTAATGCTCTATTTCTGAATGCACTACCACAAAAGCTCAAGGATATGAAAAGTTTTTCTATCCCTTACAAAATAGGGACAACAATGATTGACAAAGCTTTTTGTGATTTAGGAGCTAGCGTCAGTCTCATTCCATATTCAATTTGTAAGAAACTTGGACTCAATGATTTGAAACTTACCACCATGACATTACAACTGGCAAACCACTCTAGTAGATACCCTATGGGTGTTATCGAAGATGTTCTAGTAGAGGTAGGTGGATTCATAGTCCCTACCAACTTTGTGGTGCTTGGTATGGAAGAGGACCCGAAGATATCTATAATTATTGGAAGGCCTTTCCTTGCTAATACCGCAACAGAAATAGATGTCAAAAATCATAAGTTCACGTTGGTAGTAGGCGAGGGAAAAGTTAAATTCGATTTATCTAAAACAACTAACAAATTTTCTGCTGAAAAAAGTATTTGTTTAAGGTTGGAAGGTCACCAACTAAGAGAAAGACGAGCACCACCGCCACGATTGACAGCCAGATGTAGCACCAAATTCAACGAGAGAAGAAAAGATGCCCCCCACCAAGAAGGACAAATATATTATCCCAGCGAGAGCCCAAATAAGAGATGTGGTAGAAACACCAACTTGCCATGATGGAGGGGCATGCAACCCTTTCAAGGTAAAGGCTCCAAGTTGAACAAGATCAGGGGTCGAGCTCATGACCCTAAACGAGCACTTCTTGGGAGGCAATCCATTACTTTAGACTTTATTTTATGATTTTTGCATCTTATCTTTATTTAAGTCTTATTTTTATTTTTTGTTCTCTTTTTCAGATTGACTGGCCTTTGATTTTCCATGGGCGTGGAAGGTCGTCGGAGGAAGAAACACAACTAGAGCAGAAAATAGAGGCCCTACACGGCCATGTCCCTACTCAGAGATACTCCATGGGCAGGCCGTGGCATTTTGGCACGATCGTGATGCGATCACAGCAGAATACACACCCAGGCCGTGCCATTTGGCATGACTGTGTCATAAGCACAGGAGAATACATGACATAACCATGTTTATTTCTTCACACAATTGTGTTTGTTTCTTCACACAGCCGTGTCTCTCCCATGTTTCCCCTCTGTTTAAAAAAAAGTGAGAGGTCGTGTTTTTTGCCAAGAAACACATGGCACAATCTTGTTATTTTGACATGGCTGTGTCGAGCATCCAGAGGAAAACACGCCCAGGCCGTGCATTTAGGCACGGTTGTGAGGCGTTCGCTCGGAGGGTATTAAAATCCTAGGGCATGGTCATGCCCCCTTTTCTCTTGCCATCTCGCCTCTTGCCTTTTCTCCTTTTTCTTCACTCTCCTCTCTAGATCTTGTCTCCCAACCAACATCTAAGCTCCCTCCTTCTTCAAAGCCTCTCTCCAAGAACTCTCATTTTCTAAATCTCAAGATCTTCCACCTCCTTTCTCCCTCTTTCCTGATCTCTCTTCAAGATTAAAGATCCAAGATCTAGATCCCTAGATCTCTCTTTTCTTCTCCTTCTCCACAATCAAGAACTCTCTAATACCTCTAAATTTTAACCATATCCAATATTTTGAAGAGACTTCGAAGAAGTGGTGGATCCTGAGGAGGCGATGACTCCGACAAGGACAAAGGGAAGGGAATCGACAAAGGAAAAGGGATGACAACCGAGAAGGGAAAAGAGAAGCGAACTACACGCGATGATGAAGGTAACAAAAATTCATACAACATTATTTTTTGCAATGAAGATCAAAAATCTAGATATAATAACCTAGTTAGCCATAAACTTGTTTGTACTCATTACATTGATAGTTACACCATGGAAGTCTTAGGAATTAGGAAAGACATTGATTGGATGAATGATAACATTGGTTGGAGTGGTTTGATGAATATAAATTATCAAACCTATCCTAGATTAATCCTAGAATTCCTTAGTTCTATAGAAACCCACTTCAATTATAGCAATGATGACGGAAAAATTTATTTTCGCTTGTTAAACTAAGATTATGAGTGGTCTTTATATGACTTCAACAATAATTTTTGTTTTCC
>JBBUKS010045108.1:0-10390 GCA_038050645.1 Hedychium gardnerianum | reverse complement strand
ATTCATTTGCTTTAGCTAGAGGTTGTGAAGAACGTGGAAAACGCCCCAACTACAGACCTATTTTAGAGCATGATGGGCTTTTTTGGCATCGTGCACAAAATCAGGTGAATCACATTTTTCACTCTCGATCCATTTGTTACATTATAGGTCTATTGGAAATTATTTGAACTAAGGTCTGTATGTCTTATTTATACATTTACATGACATGCAATACATTGTATGGTGTGTAATTTGAACTCTCGTGAAATGTTTTCTTTCGCTTGCCAACCAACATGCAGAACATGCAACACTTGCAAACATCTTCACATGAACATAAGCGCACATTTTCTACCCCTTCTCTTTTGAACACCGACACAAAATCTCCTATTCTTCCCCCTTCTCCTTGCAAACACCTTTGAACCTCTATTGTTGTGTGAGAACCATCAACATCACGACATGATCTCACATAACCTTCATCTCATGAGCACCTTTGACATCACATCACAGTCTCATGGAGCATTGGCATTTCCCATGATAACTCCTCTTTTCCACAATTGTGTTGAAACTCTAGCTCCTGCCTCTGTGTTAGCTCTTCTTTTAAAACTGCACCAAAATCGTGCACAGAGATAAACCCTCATCCTTCTTCCTCTTCTACTCCTTTAGTATTGACATTGTTGTTCTTCCATGGTTCCTCTTCTCCTTTCCCCTTCTCCTTCGGTACACCTACAACACCATTCAAAATTATCTCAAGCAGGCTAGGGACCGAAAGTATGATTTGGCTCAAGATTTCAATCCTTGTAAGTAGGCTCATGTTTCAAAATGATTCATTTATATCTCGATTGCAATTTTGTCTTTATATGGATATGTTATTTGAATGGGCAAATTGGAGTATATTTTTAGTTGATTGTCTACAAATCACTAAATCCTAATTCTTGTTCACTTTAATTTTTTTTGGCAAAATTGCAAATATCCTTAGGTAAATACATTGCATTTTTTCCACTTAATTTTTTTTACAAATTATCATTCTAAAATTTATAATATTTCATATATGCCATTAGTGAGTGTATATTTCTTGCTATAATAACTTAAAGAATAAAGATTGTAATAACCTTTAAACTTCATATGAAAGGCCTTTGAATTTCAGCATTTTCCCACATTTTTATTAATTTTTGGTATATTAATTTGTTTTGGGATAACATTGAATACTACAAGAAGATTAAAAGGAAATAAATTGCAAACTAATAAAGAGGGGGGGGGGGCGGAGAAAGATGAAATTAAATAATCATCAAGACTGCACTAAGGCCATTTTGGGTATATGATTTTAAAAATCAATCATTAGTTTAATTTGAACTAATGCCCTTTCTTAGAGATTTGTAGACTGAAGAAATATATGTATTGTTAGATTTTGTAATGACAAATCTGCTATTTCATAATTTAACATGGGTATGTTAATGATTTTTTTTTTAAAGATGATGTATTTGGCCCATATTATCATTTCGTTACATTCTACCTCAAACAAGGATGAAACTATTCCTTAATTTGGATTTGGATTCAACTAACCTATTTTTAACAAAGCAAGTTGATGTAAAAAGTTTAGATGCTTAATCATAGAACTGTCTTTCCTTTCCCAAGATGGATTATTCTTGTAGAAGTTATTTGTAACTGTATCATTACATATAATATGATAGTAAAAAGCAAAATAGTGAACATTTTATTCATAAATTTGTATTCTGTTATGGGAATTTGACTACATTTTACCTCTTTGTGAAGTGATGAATGTCTATGAACTAGTAATTATGTATTGTAAAGGCTACTAAATGATTAGAACATGACACTTGTTTTTTAGTGCTATTTGTAGGTAAGATTGACTACTTGTATTAGTACTTGGAGCCATGGATTAAAATCTCGTGTCGAGCCGGTCGAAACGGGAGAAACATTTTATTCCGCGCCCAACGACCGTGCTAGAGGGGTCGTGTGGGTGGAGGGTCGCGCAACTCCCTCGGTCACGCTGGAGCGTTGGGTCGCACGAGCGAATTTTTTAATTAAAGTTGATAACTTAGGTTTATTGTCTCAATCAATTCCTAGTTATGATAGAGATAATCCAAAGAAGTTTAATTAAATCTTAATAAAATTATTATATTTTATATTTAAAAAATATCATGGAGGAATCACACGACTCCCTCGGCCGCGGAGGGGTCGCGTGAGCGGGCGGGGGTTTTAATTAAAATTTAAGTTGATTATCTTAATTAACTCCTAACTATGATAGGGATAATGCTTAATTTAACTCTAATAAAATTATCTAATTAATTATATATTTTATTTATTTTAATTCTAAAAATATATAATAAATTATTTATTTATCTCCTAGCTATGTTATTATTTTTTTAATAGATCCAATCAACCCCTAACTTAAATAGATAGTCAAACATATTTTCTAAAATGCTAATCAAATTATCCTATTAAGATATATAAAAATTTATTTAAAATTCTAAAACATTCTAATAAAATTTTATATATTCTTAAAATCTTCCGCAAGGTCCCGGTGCCGCGGCAGGAGAGGAAGGGAGGGAATTAGAGTTTTATTATGATAGGGGAGAGGAAGGGAGGTCATGTTGTCATATTAATTAGCAGAGCCTAAAGGATAAAGCCTATGAAATCTTCTGCCCTAATACCATTTGAAAGGAATGAAACAATGCCTTGTTTTGTTTATTCAGAAAGAACTACAACACCATGGTAGATCCCTACAACTAAATACCAAATGTAGAACTAAATCTAAAACAAATATAACTAACGATTCCAATAACCTAATAATTCTAATAAAGGTAAAATTTGCAATTAAACATTCACCTATGAAGCTCAGTAACAGGAAGGTATGTAAATATCACAGTGATTAGGCAAACCAATAATTTTAGATAAGCTGATAAGTTGAAAATTGCAATTTAAAGTAAGAAAAAACTAACCAAATCCATCATAAGTTGATGTTCCACGACCCAACTCATCAATAATTATCAGCGACTTCTCAGAAGCGCCATTCAAGATTGAAGCAGTCTCAAGCATTTCTTGCATGAATGTAGAAACACCACGAAGCTGCAAAATCAGCATAGATTGTGTAGAATTAAAAGAAGAAAAAAGGATGTCACATTTGATCAAATCTTCAATATACACAGGAAATATGTAGGTTTACTTGTAATCTTATTGTCCTGCCAAGGCATATGAGATACAGTATGCAGTGTATTTGTTTTTACACAGTTTGAGGAATCATTCACAATATTTTTTAAGGCACTAGAAGGTAACATGCAATAACTCTCACAAAAGAGTGCAAACACTTTAACAAAATCTAAAATTATATGTTCATACATAGGGGTGTAAAAATGAACCCGACCCGCCAACCCGACCCAAGGTCAGATCGGGTTGGACCTGAAATCTGACCCGGAAATTTTTTTTTGGGTTGGGTTCGGGTTGACCCGAAATCTGAACCCTGAGGTGTCTGACTCACATATTCTTGTAGTGAGCTTGCTGTGGACTTGAGCTTTCAAGACTGAAGACTTCCCTTTCTTTTCATCTGAGGTGCAAATCGTTGATTTTATTTTCTTCACCTTGAATTTTTCATCATATAAAGGTGAGTTCTTTTGTTTCTCAAGTCAATGCTTCATCACTTGATGTGTTTCCTTTTATTTCTTTTTTTTCTTCCGTGTTTATTGTCTCTGGCCCAGAAAAAGCGAATCTTGGTTTTAGTATGGATTTTTTATTGCTGGGACTAATTTAGTAATTTACTTCCTGGGATTTTTTTAGTTTTTCTGATTTTTTTGAAAAGTGGCATGTTTAATTATCCATGGATGAAGATGGGGCTGTATTTTCTAGAATTTATCTGTCTGATTCTTAGTAGTTTAGGTCCTAATCCGTTTTTCTTTCGTTTCCTGAAATTAGCTTTGTATTCAAGGTGTTTGAAACCGCATAAATTTCTTGAAACTTCTGTTTGTTCCTTGTCACTATCTTATTTTTGGTTCATTGAGAAGGTGATTATAAGTATCTGGATTAGGGTTTATAGTTTTCAAGTCGAGTCGGGTTTGGGTTGGGAAATTTTTTGTAATACCCTTGCTTCAACCCGACCTGAACACACCCGACCCACCCAAATTGACACTCCTATTCATACAACAAATAAAACTACACTAATGTAATATTCAAAAAATGTTTTGGTAACTAATATATAGAAAAACATCAATTAGCAGATAACTCAATATTAAGAAAAAATCAAACACTTGTAGAAATATCTAAATTAAAATTTTGACAAAATGTCATGTAGTATTCATTATGCCAAAATATCGTAATTACTAAAGTTAATTAGAAATTTAAAGTATCTGAAAGATGCCATCTTTACCTTATTAGACAAAAATTCAAAGATGTTCAAGTTTCTTCTCTTCTTGAGATAGATCATGGAGGCAACAAATTATAACTGGCTACTGTACTTAGGTTAGGTTCAACATTGTAACATATTGGAAGATAACAAAGATATCTGATGTTTTAATACTAGGTACGCTTTTTTATTTTTGTATCCCAGGCCATTTGAAATGGTGCACCTTTCCACCTTCATTGCACAGCAAAGTTGCCTTGCTGAAGTACTGAAGGCTTCTAAGGTAGGATGCCTAGCACACATTTCAATAATGTTATTTGTTGCTTTGACCTAGCAATGACTGCTACATTCATGAGAGCGGAACATTGTACATGAATGCACAAGATGTTGAACTAATCATACCTCTAGTGTTCCGCATCACCAGCAATGATCTTTGGTTATCTGAAGTGGAATTAGGGAGATTGAAGTGATTTTCATTTAAACGATTGTGATGTCCCACTTAGCTAGCCACACATGATCCCACATATGATCGAGAGATATAATGCAATTCAAAAATGTACCTTTAAGTACACATTTTTAGGAACAATGTGCAAGTTGCATTTCATCTATAATCTATATGTTCATTGGGGCCATGATTAGCCTTCACTACTGTGGTTCATATATCTTATTATAGATGTCTTAGAATGTAAAGCATGCCTTTTTCTACAGTACAAGACTTAACTGAATGATGAACGCAAAGCATATTTAACAAATTAAAAAAAGGAAAGATAATACTTGAGGAATACAAGTCAAAGTCCTAATACACCAAAAGATCAAATGCATTGTTTAATTTTGTTAGATAACTTGGTTCTACATGACTGACTGATGTTTTTCACTGATAGATATTCTTCCATCTAGAACTAGCTACTTATTTACTTATGGATTAACTAACAAAAATACGGAGTTAATCCACAGTTCTCAATCTTCAAAATTTTTATGCATTTGTCCTGAGATATTCTGTGTAATTTATGTTTTCTAAGATAAATATGAAGCTGAAAATAATTTCCTCTATTGCAAACACACCTGGCAATCACCAGCTCCGACCCGAGCAAATATACAATCTCTTATGCTAATGGTTGCTCTCTCACAAGGAACAAAGCAACCAACTTGCGCCATCAGCACATTCACACCAACCTGAGGATTAATAAGGTAGATAATGAAACACCAGATGTACCACAAGACAATGCACAGTAAAGGCAGAAAAAAAAGCTTCATATCTTTGCGCACAGAATTAGTATCACAACTTAATAAAAGTTGAGTTTTTGCTGAAACAAGAGAAACTGATAAAACAAATTTATAATCATGAAGCTACATCTAGACCCGACCACGGTTCGAAATAGGGATGACAATGGGTCAGGTTTGCATCGGATTTCATATCCTCCGTCCCCGTCCCCATCCCCATCGGGTTTTTAATTTTCATTTCCATCCCCATACCCATCAGAATCAGATTTCCTCTATATTAATAATTTTCTTCATTCCATCCAACTACCATCATTCAACAAAAGCATATTAGAATTAACATCATATTCAAAAAAAACATAATTCAACAAAAACAGATTAAACATCTATAGCATACTCCTAATTTAATCATATTCAACAAAACAAAATAAGATTAAACATCAACAAAAATAATTAGTAAATTTTGGGAAAAGAAAATTTTCTTTAATATATATATATATATAATTTTATCGGGTATTCGGGTCAGGTATGGATAGGATTCTACTAGACTCGCCTCCATACCCGATTACCCATACTTGATTATTTGATTATTTAATCGGCTCCAAAAAATCCTTCCATATCCTCCTCCATTCTGGTCGGATATCGAATCCTCCATTAGGTATGGACAAAATTATCATCCCTAGATCGGAACCGACGGTTAGACGATTTTGACAAGTCGACACTTAACCTTAACCGTCCAAGACAATTATGGTTCACGGTTCGGAACCATCAGTTCACGGTCGACCACGATTTAAGATTATTATTATTTTTAAAAAATTAAAAAAATATAAATTTATAAAAAAAATATAAAAAATGGCTTGCACTTATTTAAATTACCTACATATCCCTCCCCTACGATTTTAAAAGAGTATTATGAATCTTAAAAGTATCGTCATCAATACTTTTTTGTATCTCGGGTGTTGAAATTTACTCGAGCTTATCATCGGTAAATTGAATATCGTGATTCTCATTTGGATTTCCTTGCCCCTTCGAAAGCGAGATGATGAACCTCCTCCTTCCACTATAATTAGAGAATTGAAGTCGAAAGTAATTGAGATTTCGGAATTGAAATATGAGAGCAGAGAAAATGGTGTGGTAATGATGAAATGAGCTCCTTATTTATAGAATTTGGAAAACAACGAACACTAAATTGTAATCATTGATAAAAAAATGATCAAATAATCTGAACCGTTAAAAAAACAAAAATCCTCCCCCTCTCCCCCAACTGTCAGAATCATCAATCTAACCGTCGGAATTATTTTTACTCCTTCCCTCTAACTTTTAAATCACACTACTATAAACAAACTGTGAGTTAAAATAAATTATTTACTCTCTTACTCTTCTTTTTATATATCAAAAGAAAACTATTGATTAATTATTAAATAATTAACTAACACATATGGATATCAATACGTTGTAGTCTAATTAGTTGGTGAGAGAAAAAGCAGCTAGATCAAATGCGCTGGTGGGATGAACTCTGATACCTAGTAGAAAACTTGGTATCATATTATTATCAAGCAGAATTACAATCCATCAATTATAGACCTAGAAAATTAGGAATAAGACTAGGTATGCCTTGCACTTGGTTGTTTCTAATAATTTTATCCACCTCCATAGTTAAAGGGCAATTTTATACTTGTGACTGTCAAAGTAGAAGAATCGGAATGGAAATTTAATAGTAATATATATAATTCCCGCTGGTTTATGTCAATACATATCAGATAGATGAAGCATCTGACTTATCAATCATGATCTGCTATTGCCCACCAAATGTTACATAGATAGCTTATGAATATATTATAAGAAGGGAACATCTGATTAAAAAAAAAAATTGATTAACCAAGTTACATCGGGCCGGGCCCCACGGAAGTTTTCCACCGGCCGCTAAGGTAAATCGGAAAGCGCTAATGGAGACCCATCCAGATGGCCAATATTCTTAGGCTCGCTTCTCACGAGAGAAAAAAATTTCCTGCAGTGCGCCGCAACTGAAATTCGAACCTTAGAACCCTTGATTATCCATAGGAGAGTTTAACTATTGCAACATTGCCCCGGGGGCTGGAACATATGATTAAAAATGGATAATGATGGTTAATCATCAATGCATCTATTTCATTTTTCTCGTGTTCAACTGGACAAGAGTGGCATATGATGAGTAGAGGTGTCAATGGACTGATCTGTCTATTTAGGTGTCATGCTTGTCGCTAGGCCAAACATAATAAATTTTTTAAATAATATAAAAATCCAAAAATATTTAGAAAATAAGTATAAAATAAAATAAAATGATAAAAAAATTCAAAAAATAGGGGAAAATATAAAAAATAAAACTTGGTGCATCTATATGGAAATTTTAGGAACTTTATTAACAATTTGGTAATTTTAGACCATGGTAGACCAAAATATCCCAAGCTGGCCATTTTTATTTAAAATGGGAGGTATTTTATTTTATTTTTATCCCTTTTTGATTGTTATTTTTACCCCTTTTTGATTACTGCCCTCTTTCAGTCATGGGCCTAGTCTGACATATGGATTGCTAAAATGAAGCCATGCTCGGTTGAGCCTGTGGGCCAAGTCCCACATCCTAGTTCAACATGTGGGTTGGGCCTAGCCCAATATGCAGGCATGCACGGCATAGGCTAGATCAGCCAGGTTGCACACAGCCTAACCCGTTTTAAACCACTGATTATGAGTGTCTGTATTCATATAAACAAATTTCACAACAATTTCACAAAATTTTAAATTAAACACAAGCTGGACCGACAACTTATTTTTTCCTGCCGCAACCCTAAAAAAGGTACTAACAAAAAAACAATGTTGATGTCATTCATAGAATGTAAAATTGTCCCCAAAATGATAATTTTGGGTGGGTATATATCTAGTGGAATATTGACTTTGCATAAGGTGAATAAGTCAAGAATAACATGATTTATAGCATCCACAGTCCACTTACCTGCCGGATAAAAGTTGATTTCCCACCCATATTTGGCCCTGTTATGATCTGAAACCAACTCTTTCCACGGACCTAGAACAAGCAAGGCAAAGAAACTACAGTGAAAAGAAAATACTTGTGATAAAACGCTCGAAGGATTTTGCAACTTAATGGAGTACATACTAGTTTACAATCATTAGGTATGAAATTAACACCATCCTGAGACTCCACACAAGGATGCCTGCAACCTTCTAGTATGATATCCCCTTGATCCTGCAGGTAGACAAAAAGTTCATCAAACCACATGTTTGCAAGAAATAAATAAAAACTATTGCAGGATTCTCACCGAGGGTGTGATATCTGGTCTCACATATGGAACAGGACAACTGGTTGCCAAATTAGCAAAGCTCAGAAGAACATCCATCTCAGATAGAATCCCAGCAACAGCCTCAAATATCTATGGAACAGAACACAATAAATAAGAACTGGACACAATTTATTTGAAATGACATTTGAAGTGTCAGCTTGAGTACCTTAGAAAAGGAAGCAGTAACATCAACTACTCGAGCAACAAGACCTTTCTGACAATTTGTGTAATCATTCAGTATCTCTTGGTACTGATTTCCCAACTTTTTTAACTTTGAATTTGTGAACTTTATACCATCCTTCCGAGTTTCCAGAACAATGTAAGCATTATTAAGTTTCTTTCTCACCTTTTGTTCTTCTTTCTTTGTGATCCTAAATGCATGTCCAAATTGTGTTCCCTTCTCCAATTTCAGTGACTTATCAATAGAAAGATCAAGATCATTTGCTGTTTGCTTATGCAAATTGTTTATTTGTTGCTCTGCTTCGTCGAGTTGGTTCCTTAGCACAGCTAAGCTTTCATCATACCCAGGTGAGATCATGTATTCTCCATTCTCAAGTTGATCAAGATCAATAGAGATTTCAACAAGAGCGATAAACTTATTTAGTTTATCCTCACCCATCCAGAAGTTTAGGGGCTCGGAATACCTTTTCCTTAACAGTGAGGAAAATTGACCTTCGTAATGCTCCAGTACATCTCTTATGTAAGGTACCCTAATGCTTGACTATTCATGGAAGATAATGTGTTAAAAGAGATTATTATATAATTAGACATAAAAAGAAGTAAAAATAAAACAGAAGAATCAATGTTCTGAGTCATTTAAAAAAAAGAGATAGTTCCAAAAGAACCTAAATATTTACCTGATACAATTTTATGACTGGTTGCAAATTAGATTTCTTCTTCCTCAGTGCCTGGGTTAACCTCTCAATATCAGAAATTCTCTTCAGATGTTGTCTCAATCCTTGACAAAGCTCTGCATCCTCTGCAAATGCCTGAACCAAGTCTAACCTACAAATGATTTCATCGACATCTAACAAAGGTTGTTTCAGCCACCTATTAAGCAACCTTTTGCCCATGCCAGCAGTGCACGTTCTATTCATTAGACCAAACAAACTGAAGTTTTTATTAAAATCCGTTTTGCTTTCAAGGACATTCAGTGCTCTCATTGCTGCAGAATCCAACCTCATACAGTTATCTAAGTTGTATTTTTCAATGGTAAAATCCCCATAATTGTTATCATCAGCAAGCAATTACATATAAGATACCAATGCACCTAGGGCACTCAATGCATATTCAAAATCTGGAGGCAAATCTCTAACAGGTTCAGTAGGTCCTCTAATGATCCTACTGAAACCCTACATCAAATCTATTGACTTGAGCTCAGATTTCTTTCTTTCACTCAGAAGAACATTATAATGCTTATCTCATAAAGCAAGCCAGTGCTTAATGGATCCCATATCTACTAAGCCATTCAGATTAGGATGCTCCAGAGATGGCAACGAGTTTTTCAACC
>JBBUKS010045097.1:0-10391 GCA_038050645.1 Hedychium gardnerianum | reverse complement strand
GCAAACAAAGTCCCACATTGAAAACACATGGGAAAGATCATGGACTTATAAGGGAAAGATCTCTCCATTGGTATGAGGTCTTTTGGGTAAAGCCCAAAAATAAAACCATGAGGGCTTAGGCCCAAAGTGGACAATATCATACTATTATGGAGATATCTAAATTCCTTTGATCCTAGCATAATTTGAAACAAATAATGAAAAATGTTGAGGTTATGAAAGTAACCAGAGCATCAATGAGATAAAGGAAAGAGTAGAGAAGCTAGTGTCCACGGGGAACAAGCTTTCATTGGAATGCTCAAATGAACTCCTCAACCCATCTGAGATAACATTGGGCAAGGCAAATGAAGAAAAAGACAGGGTTCTAGAAAGTCAGGAAGAAACTTCATACCTTGTACTATCAATAACATCAGCATTGATGGAGAAATTTATGATCTTGGATCTAGTGTGAGTCTAATACCACATACATTATGTAGAAGAATTGGACTTACTGAATTAAAACCCATGAACATGACTTTACAGTTTGTAGATCATTCAGTCCAACATTCGATGGGAATGATTGAGGATGTGCCATTAAAAATCGAAGATTACATCGTGCATGCAAATTTTATGGTGTTGGACATGGAAGAAGACATATATATTCCCCTCATAATGGGGAGGCCTTTTTTAGCTACAACCAGTGTCATAATTAATGTCAAGAACCATCGGTTCTCATTTATGATAGGTGGAGAGAAAGTTGAATTTGATTTGTCTAAGGCTATCAAATTACCTTATGAAGTGGATACTTGTTATAGTTTTGAAGTGTTGCATAGTGTTGTACAAGAAGAGATAAAAATGGGGTATTGAATGATGAAGCCTATGGAGATGAGGGAAATTTTAACTCCTTAGTGTGGATGGACAAAAATCCATATTTATTTATGATTGAAGAGAGTTCTGAAAAGTTTGAACCAAAACAAAATGGAGAAACGAAGGTAAAAGCTCCTCAAGTCGAACTGAAGCAACTACCTTCGAACCTTAGGTATGAATTTCTAGGACCAAGTTTCATATACCCAGTGATTGTGAATACAAATTTGAATGTGTCAGAAACCCAGAAGTTACTTGGGGAGCTCAAATTGCATAGGAAAGTCCTAGGATATGCTATTGAAGATATAAAGGGCTAATAATTAACCCATCTTTGTGCATGCATAGAATTTTGCTTAAAATTGATTATAAATCTTCAATAGAACACCAAAGATGGTTAAACTCGAATATGAAAGAGGTATTGAAATTGTTGGATGCAGGAGTGATCTATCCAATTTTGAATAGTGAATGTGTGAGTTCGGTGCATGTGGTCCCCAAAAAAGGGGAGATGATCATAGTAAAAAATGAGAATAACAAGTTGATTCCCACAAGAATAGTTACAGGATGGCGAATGTATATTGATTATAGGAAATTCAGCATAAAAACAAGAAAAGATCATTTCTCCTTACCTTTCATTGATTAAATGTTAGAGCAATTGGCCAAGCATTCACACTATTGCTATTTGGATGGATATTCGGGTTTCTACCAAATTCTAATTCACCCGAGTGATTAAGAAAAGACTATATTCACTTGTTTGTATGATACTTTTGCTTACAAAAGAATGCTCTTTGGCCTTTGTAATGCCCCAACTACTTTCCAACAATGCATGATGGCTATTTTTTCTAATTTTATTGAAAACATAATGGAGGTTTTTATGGATGATTTTTTTGTATATGGTACCAATTTTGATTCATGCTTGGCAAATCTTTCTAAAGTCTTGCAAAGATGTGAAGAAGTTAACTTAGTTTTAAATTGAGAGAAGTGTCATTTTATGGTTAGAAAAGGGATAGTTTTGGGACACATGATTTTTGAAAGGGACATTGAAGTTGATAAAGCAAAAATTGAAGTCATTGAAAGGTTATCTCCTCCAATAAATGTGAAGGGAGTGAGGAGTTTCCTTGGGCATGTTGGATTTTATCATCATTTCATTAAAGACTTTTCCAAAATATCCACCTTTGACTAATTTACTTTTGAAAGATGCTAATTTTTATTTGACCTGGAATATTTGGAAGATTTTCAAAGGATAAAGAAAGATTTAGGGACAACCCCAATAATGCAAGCCTCGGATTGAAATCTTCCTTTTGAAATTATGTGTGATGCTAGTGATTTTGTGGTTGGAGTGGTGTTGGGGCAACAGAAAGACAAAAAGTATATGTCATACATTATGCAAGCAAGACTCTAGATGATGCTCAAGTAAACTAGGTCACTACAGAGGAGTTTTTAGCCATGGTATTTGCATTTGACAAATTCAGGTCATATTTGGTGGGATCAAAAGTAATAGTTTTCACAAACCATGTTGCAATCAGATATATATTGAACAAGAAAGATGTAAAGGCTTGACTTATTCGATTGGTATTATTGCTTCAAGAGTTTGATCTGGAAATCAAGGATAAAAGAGGCTCAGAAAATCTGATAGCAGATCATCTTTCTCAATTGAACCATTGTGATGAAGATGGGTAGGGTAATGGCGTACCGATTAATGATTCATTTCCTAATGAGAAACTTTTAGTAGTTAGAAGTTCAGATGCTCCTTGGTATGCAGACCTAGTAAATTTCTTAGCATGCGGGATTTTATCCCATAGTACACTTATCAACAGAGGAGGAAATTCTTGGCTGATGCTAAATATTTTATTTGGGATGAGCCATTCTTACATAAAAGATATACAGATGGCAGGTATAGAAGATGTGTTCTAGATGAGAAGATTCGTGATATCCTTCATCACTGTCATTCTTCTGCTTATGAAGGTCATCTTGGGGCAATGAAAACTACCGTAAAAGTTTTATAATCGGGATTATATTGGCCCCATATCTTCAAGGATGCTAGGGACTTTGTAATGGCATGCGATCGCTGCCAAATGATAGGAAACATCACCAAAAGATATGAAATGTCATTAAAAGGTTGTTGGTTGTCCCCTTGGGATGAGCTGTTGGCTAGTATATGGGGTGTTGCCATCATGATGACGGGGGTCAAATCTTGGCTAGTAGACAGGTTCCTGTCCTCCTCCATGCACTAGTCACTGTTCGGGCTAGTAGCCACCCGTGATTTACCTCATCTGTGTTGGTCTTGGGACGGATTGGCGGGGGCGCTAGGGGTGAGCGTTTCTCCTTTGACCACCATGAAATGTCATTAAATATCATCCTAGAAGTTGAACTTTTGGATGTTAGATTTTATGGGTTCTTTCCCCACATCCGGGGTGAACAAGTATATCTTGGTAGCTATTGATTATGTTTCCAAGTGGGTGGAGGCCATTGCATCTCCATCATGTAATTCCAAGATAGTGATCAATTTATTCAAAAAGGTTATTTTTCCTATATTTGGAATCCCACGAGCAGTGATTAGTGATGGAGGATCTCATTTTCATCGAAAGATAGTTCAAAAATCTAGTCAAAAAGTAAGGAGTTAATCATAAGATAGTCATATCATACCATCCTCAAACAAGTGGACAAACAGAAATATTAAATAGAGAGATCAAGAGTATTTTGGAGAAGATAGTGTTAACATCTCGAAAAGATTGGTCCCTTAAATTGGATGATGCTCTGTGGGAGTACCGGACTGCTTATAAAACTCCTATATGAATGACACTATTTTGGTTAGTCTATGAGAAGTCTTGTCACCTCCCAGTGGAATTGGAGCATAGAGCCTATTAGGTCATTAAGCAACTAAATTTTTATCTAAAGATGACTGGGGAGAAAAGGAAACTTCAACTGAGTGAATTGGAAGAAATCCGCCGAGACACGTATGAGTATGTCAAATCATACAAAGAAAGAACTATGATATGACATGATAAGCATATTATGAGAAGAGAATTCAACACAGGTGACTCAGTGTTGTTATTTAATTCAAGACTTAAGCTTTTCCCTGAAAAATTAAAATCAAGGTGGTCGGGACCTTTCCAAGTATAGAAGGTACATCCATACGGAGTTGTGGATATTTGGAGCAAAGCATTGGGCACTTTTAAAGTGAATGGCCAGAGATTAAAGAAGTATTTTCCGAACATGCAAGTTGAGGAGGGTGAAGCACAAGAATTTCTTGAACCACCTAATCCAGATTGAGGGATGTTGGTTAGTATTCAATAACTTAGTCATAGTTTGTTAGTTCAATAGTGTTTTAACACACATCATAATTTGTTTTGTTTCTATTGTTCCTTTTGATTTCAATTTGAAGCATGCATAAATGGACTTGTCCTTTGAGCAGAATTTTGATGATACCATGTGAATGTACTCCTTAACTTTTGGTAATTCATATTTTCTATATCTTGTGGATAGCATTGTTGAGTTGATGATGGTTCACCAATTGCCTACTGGATAGTTTAATTATTTCACTTCACTTATGGTTTGCTTCTGAAAGGTTGATTTAGTATGATTCAGTCATGATTCATCTTGTCGGACTAGTATCTTGGTAACCATAGGTGACCTTCTCCCAACATTTTAGTTACTGGATAACCTCGGTCCTTGTCAGCTCATTTGAAAAAATCTGATCTCAATCTATAAAAAGAAGAAGAAGAATTCTTTTGTTTGAGTGTTACACATTGCAAACACTTAAGGGGGGGAATAGAAGAATACAGAATAAGATATCACAAAAATAACTTGTCGTGAGTGGAAACTAATAGGTTACTCCTTTGAGATCGAGTTAGGTTACTGGAAAAATAACTATTAAGTTTTTTTTTATACCGAGTACTCCTTTGAGACTTTATATTAGGAAGAGGGAACGAACCTCGCATATGACAGGTAAGTGTCTAATGCAGGAAACCTCAGGCACACGATATAATGACAACTTGACTTAGGGAGGAACTTGAAAACTCTAGGAGCAAACTATGCATTGTGCACCTTGACTTTGTTGTAGGCATGGTGAAACTAATTGAATGTCTTTGCTTTATGATAATGTTACTTGATGGGATTAGATGAACTTATTAAGCTTAAGATATGATCATTCACATGTGTTCTAGATATTGATGTTTGCTTGAGGACAAGCAAAGGATTAGTCTGGGGGATTTTGATGTGTGCATTTCATATAGAATTTTTATCATAGTTTGAAACACATTTTACTCCATTTCTTGTGCATATATTCTATGTTTTCACCTATTCATGCTTCATTTTGATACTTTTCTAGTTTGGAGAGTTGCTCTTGTTTATTTTTCTCATGAAAAGGAGTCAAAATGAGGTTCAAAAATAACTTTCCAAGAGAAGACCAGCTGCCACGGCCATGGCCATGGGCCGTGGCCAAATTGGTGAGGTCGTGCCTCATTTCTTGAAGCTTATAGTGCTCACCATGAGGGGGTTATGCTAGTCGGCACGGGCTGTGCCCCATTTTCAAGCCTCTCTAGCTGCCACCACGGACTGCCCACGCCAGTTGGCACGGGCCGTACCAAATTTCACAAATGCCTCAGAGCTCACCACGGGCAGCCCGTGCTAGCTGGCATGGGTCGTGCTCGATTTCCCAACTTTTTCAGCGGGCGTCACGGGTGACCTGTGCCATCAGACACAAGTCATGCCAGACTTGTAAACCTTCTTGATTTCCACCATGAACGAGCTATGCTAGTCGACATGGCCCATGTCACCACTCGTTAGTAGTCACAGTGCCCGACACCGTTGGGGACGTGCCGGCGGGCACGACCCATGTCAGGCACTTGGAATTCACCTATAAAAGCTAGATTTCATATCTAAAGAGAGGATCTCGATTGGGTGTCATCCAAGGGCCCCAAGAAGACTTTTGAGAAGAGATTCACGAGATTTTTGATGTCTCAACGCCCAGAATTCAAATCAGAGAGCAACCAGAGATGATTCATCGCATCTAGACTAAGTTTTTCTTCATCTTTTCTAAATTGTCTTGATTGCAACTTGTTTACATGATGATTTCTTGTTGTAACTCCAAATTTATGGAGTAGACTTTTGATTTTAGGATTAGGGAGTAGCCAATTTGTTTAATCTATAGAGTTTGAATTATTTCTTATTCAATGATATGTGTGTTTGTGGTCTCAATCTACTGATTGAACACAATCTTGATGCAAAAAGTACAAGATTCGTATTCTATGAGGATTTGGGGATTAACCGAAAGGATAACCCAATCCTCCGACCTATAGAAACTTGAGACGTGGAGAGTCTCCTATGAAAGTAGATCGGTATGCTACGAGGAGTCATAGGCTATCATAGATCTTAATGGATTGATTCCAATTTGTCGCCACATAGTAAGAGAAGACAACTCGGGGGTTATGGAATCATGTGATAGGGATCTCCTTAGAAAAGCAATCTCTCATCTATTCCACTCTGAAAGTAAATGATGAATTGGAATGGATACGCCAGTATAGTTCCAAAAGTTCACATCGGATACCATAGGATAGTCTACCTACATAAACATTCATTGAGGATAGGAAACCAAACATAGATTAAGTGTTTACAATTTTTTAGGTGAAATCAAAGTCCTAGAATCACTTTTCTCATCAATTTCTCTCGGATCACTCTCTCTCCTTTTTCCCCCTACTCTAGCTCACTCTCTCACTCCCTTCACCTAATTCTCTATTTTTTCCCCTTGATCTTTTGTTCTTTCATAATCCAAACTCACGATTAGTCTAGACAATTGCATTTCCTTAGTATACTAGTACTTAACCATCATTCCCTATGGATTCGATCTTTTATTACCTGATGACATACCGTGCACTTGCGATTTGCACCACATAAAGTAATCAACCCGCCAAACACAATAGTGCTCAAAGATGCCTTATCGGATCTCACCAAGCTATTAGCAAAATGGAACCCTGAATCAAAGCCGACCTCATTCAACATGGCACAAAAGCAATAAAGCTCTATTTTTTTGCACCACGCCATCACTATCCTGATGAACGAAAATGGTCTTGCTCATAATGCGATGGAGGTAGCGAAAAACTGGGTTCTGAAAAGATGAGGCCTTGGAATGAGAAGGGTCATAGGGTTCATCCACATCTGCAATCTCATTCCAAAATACATTACTATTAAAAGAACTATGAAACCTATGAGACTCCTCAATGGGCAAACCAAAATAATTATTAAAGTCATAAAGAGACCACTTGTAATAAAAATTCATGAGACGAAAACTAATTTTCCCCTCACCGTCGCTATCAGAAGTAAAATAGGTCTCTATTGAACTTAGGAATTCTAGTATAATCCTAGGGTAGGTTGGATAATGGAGACTCATCAAATCATTCCAACCTATGTTACTAATCATCCAATCCACATCATCCCTAATTCCTAATATTTTTATAGTGTAATTGTCTAGGTAATGGGTACACACAATTTTATGCTTAACAAGAATATCAAATCGAGCCTTTTGTTCATCATTAGGAAAAATAATTTTATAAGGATTTTCGTTGCCTTCGTCGCGTGCTCAATGCTTTCCTTTATCGATGGCTTTTCCTTTACCTTTGCCAGAATTGTCTCCCCACTAGATCCACCACTCTTGCAAAACCACTTCAACATCTTTTATGGTAGAGGATCACAAGTCAAAAAAAAAAAGGGGTAATTGGTTGGAAGAAGAGGAGAGAATTGAGAGAAGGAAATTGAGTTGTGGAGAGGTGTTGGTTGCTTGACATTGAGGAGAAAGCAAGGGAAAAGAGTATCCTCGCTTGAGATCTTGAGAACAAAGCAAAGGAGAGGGAAGATCTTGGATCCAATTTGGATCAAGATTAAGAAGAGATCTTGAGAGAAATCTTGGAGAGGGGAGTTGGGGGATGGAGAAGAAGCTTTCTTTGAGAGATTTGAGAAGAAATGAAGGAGAAGGAAGCTAGGATCTTGCCTTGGGAGAGAGGAATCTTGAGAGAAAGGATAAAAGGGGAATTTGAGCTATTCACACCCGTGTGGATGAGAGACACGGTCAAATCTAGGGAATTTACCCCTCAAATACTCGCTACATAGCGGTGTCAAAAGACACGACCACTCCATGGCACGTTCTATTTGCGGAATGGTTTTTTCACATGATTGTGTCAAAAATGGCATGACCGTGTTCATTCATTTTTTTTATGACAATGTCGTGTCAAAAAGACAGTGCCATGCCGTGGCTAGTGTTGTCTTCTCCACCATGATTGACATGACCGTGTCAAAAGACACGACCTTGTCGTGGCTTGATCTGGAAATCTCCTCCAAGATTGGCACGGTCATGTTAAAAGGACACGACCTTGCCATGGTTGGCTCTAGAATCTTCTTCAAAAGAGGCACAGCCTTGCCGTGAGACATTCAGGAGACTACTTCCAATGAGGCACGGTCATGCCTGAGAGGCACGGCCTACTTTCAACTTCTCTTCAAGACACCTTCATGCATATGGTAAGCACCATAGCTAGCTCGCGTAGGTTTGCAACTCTGAAATTTGCAAAAGGAAGATGAATATAAACTTCAAAAAGAAGAAATTTAAAACAAAAACTAAAATACTAAACCCTTGGGTTTCCTCCCAATAAGCGCTCGTTTAAAGTCGTGAGTTCGACCCCCTGTCTTAACTCAATCCAGAGAACGAGGTTCGAAAAAATGTTATTCTTCTTCCTCTTCAACAAGCATCCCCAAGAAGTATCTTTTCAATCTCTGCCCATTCACTTTACAAGATCCTGATTCCTTGCTCCAGATGTCAACTGCTTCATATGGATATACCTTTTGAACTTTGAAAGGTCTTGTCCATTGTAATTTTAAGTTTCTAGGAAAAAGTCTTAGTCTTGAATTGAATAGCAACACAAGGTCTCCTTCATGAAATTCTCTTCGCACGATGTGTCTATCATGTCATTTTTTTTGTTCTTTCCTTGTAAGACTTTGCATGCTCATAAGCATCCATCCTTAGTTCATCTAATTCATTAAGTTGAAGTCTTCTCTTTGCATGATTTCAAATCAAAGTTGAGTCGTTGAATTGCCCAATAGGCCTTATGCTCCAATTCTACCAGAAGATGACAAGGTTTTCCATAAACCAAATGTAATGATGTCATTCCAATTAGATTCTTGTAAGCAATACGGTAAGCTTATAGAGCATCATCCAACTTCAGAGACTAATCCTTTCTGGATGTGGAAACTGTCTTTTCTAATATATCTTTGATCTCTCTATTTGAAATCTCTACTTGCTCACTTGTCTACGGATGATATGGCATTGCAATTTTATGACTTATCTTGTATTTCTTAAGTAGGTTCTCAAATTATTTTTCAATAAAGTGAGATCCTCCATCACTGATAACTACTCTGGGAACTCCAAATATGAGAAAAATTATCTTCTTAAACATCTTAATGACGATTTTAGCGTCACAAGTAGGAGAGGATATAGCTTCTACCCATTTAGAAACATAGTCTACAACAACCAAGATATAATTATTGTCACATGATGAAGGAAACGGCCCCATAAAATCAACTTCCCAAACATCAAAGAGCTCAACTTCAAGGATTAAGTTCAAAGGCATCTCTTGCACCTTAGAAATATTGCTTGTTTTCTGATAGTGATCACAAGATAGCATGTATCCCCATGCATCTTTGAACAAATGGGGCCAAAAGAACCCAACTTGTAGAATTGTATTTGTTGTCTTTACAATTCCAAGGTGTCCCCCATAAGATGATGAGTGACAATGACGCAAGATTTTCTTAGTTTCATCCTCAGGTACACATCTTCGGTAGATTGTATCATCACACTTCTTGTAAAGCAAGAGTTCATCCCATACGTAATACTTGACATCTGTGAAAAATTTCTTTCTCTGTTGAGAGGTGAGATTTGGTGGAAGAACTCCACAAGCAAGATAATTCATAAAATCTGCATACCATGGAACATTCAGGTCAGTGACGGATAAAAGATGTTCATCTGGAAATGAGTCATCCATGAGCAAATGGTCATCTACGTTTCCTTGTACATCTTGACACATTCTGGATAAATAGTCTGCCATAACATTTTTTGTCCTTTCTTATCTCTGATTTCTAAATCGAATTCCTAAAATAGCAATATCCATTTGATAAGTCATGGTTTAGCATCTTTCCTGCTGAGTAAATATCGAATGGTTACATGGTCTATATAAACTATCATTTTTTATCCCACCAAATATGATCTAAACTTATCAAATGTAAAGATAACTGCTAATAATTCTTTCTTTGTAGTAGCATAGTTAATATGGGCTTCGTCTAGAGTTTTACTAGCATAATGTATGATGTGCACTTTCTTGTCCTTTCTTTGTCCCAACACTGCTCCTATGACATAGTCGCTTGCATCACACATGATTTTGAATGAGAGCTTCCAATCTAGTGCTCGCATTATAGAGATGGTTACCAAAGATCTTGTTATCCTGCCAAAAGCATCTAGACAATTTTGATCAAAACAGAATTCAACATCCTTTAGCAATAAATTGGTCAATGGT
>JBBUKS010045087.1:0-10391 GCA_038050645.1 Hedychium gardnerianum | reverse complement strand
TCTTTCTATGTCCAACTCCAAATAATACACCCTACCTTTGATGTTGGCCAAAGACCATTCACCATTACCTACCACCTATGAGAAATATAAGGATATCAATTCATCCTATAACCCACTCAACATTCACAATTCCCTCTAGAGACCTGTTCTCACGGTTCCACACATTCCGATTAAGAGAAAAATAAACCTACGTACTAATCAAAAATAGCAACAACAACTCCAAGAAATTGTAAGTAAATAAGAATCCTTACGTAGGTCTGGCTCTGATCTCCAACTGCGTCTAGCCACCATCTGTGGCTTGAGGGAGCAAGGAGTGGTAGAAGTGATGACCGGATCAGCTAGGAGATGAGGCAGCGGCTAGAGCAAAAAAGGAAAATCCTAACCGATCGTAACGGATCTGACTGGAACGAAACTCAATCAAGAGCAAAGACTGGAATCCAACTCACCTCTGACCAGTGGCGATGGTGTCGGGAAATGTTGCGCCGGTGGTGTCGACCGAAGAAGGAAGACAAAACCTGACAACAGTTGTGGTCGGTGATGGAGGCAACGACGACTTCGGTGAGGCGAAGAAGATCAGCGACAGTTCTCAAGTGGGAAAGAGAGCTCAGGATGATGTCGCGATGGCTGATTGCTTCAGGGGAGGAAGGCTCGGTCGGCGGCGACTAGATTGGGGCGGCGACACCTTTCCTCCGGTGAAGAGAAGAGATCGAGAGGACAGCAACGTCGAGTGTCTTCGGGTGTGGAGAGTGTCGAGTGAGGAGAGGAATCGGGAAGAAGAAGAAAAATCGAGTGAAGGAAAATGTTTTTTGATTTAGGTATTAAATAATCTCAACTTAGGATTTTGTATATAAACCTTAGGTTAATTGAACTCATCAACTCCCAGTTTAAATAGAAACAACTCTAAATAATTTGTATATATTCGATTAAATCCTCAATTTTTTTTTTCAAAAATCCTCAAAAATTTATGTATGTGTTTTTCTTCAATTAACACTCATTTTTTTTTATTTAATTTGTCATATTTAACATTCTCCCTCACTAACAAAAATGCCCCTTGGTTTGGTTGATAATTAGGGGTGATGCAAAGCTGTGAAAGTTATAAGACATATCTCTTCCCGAGCAGGAATCCTGTGAGAGTTATAAGACATATCTCTTCCCGAAAGGAAATTATACTCGTTCTGATAACTGATGAAGACCATATCGAGAATGAGACGCCTGCCTCCCGTCTGGGCATCATATGAGTCCAGCCCTTGTAAAGGTGGTGTCAAGCCTGTAACTATAAACTAAGCATAGAGAGTAAATTGGAAGTATTAGAACATATGCTACTGAGAATAACTTGATTTAAAGGATACATTTATTTTCTATTTGCTCGAGGAGGGATGACATCTTGGCATACCACACTTTTTTTTTACTTTACCTGTTTGGGCCTAGTTTGCTTCATGTTTATGGCCTGTGTCTTGATCCCTTTTGCTGTCACATCTGTCAATCTCTCCATTTGAAATATTGACGGTGATGACACTAGCTGATTCATAATTCGAGGCCTTCGTCCCATAATGTGATTACATTGTGCCCACTTGAGTGCTCGCCCTATCGCTTCACATTCCAATGCTTAGGGTTCTTCCACATGGAAAAGATTGCTTTCCCGTGATCACAATCCTAGCGTCAAATGGAAAGAGATGAAAAGACCCATGAGATCCCCGTCACCCAAGGGTTCCTCTAATTACAAGGAGCTCCACTATAAAAGGTGAGGCATGTCCCGCTGTAAGAATCCATATCGTTCTGCTTCCTACTCAGGTGGTGTGAGTGATATTCTCTGATTGCCTTCCTGCTTCAGTCGAGTCATTTAACTTTTACAAGTAAGCTTTCCCGCTCGACCTTTTTACATAGTTAAGTTGTCCAATCGTTACTTACTTGTGGGCTACTACTTCTTTCTACAACCATGCCCATGTGGATATCAGTTTCGCTGTCAATATGCGGCCTATTTCAAAGAAGCGAGCCTCAAAACATAACCGAGTGGCCGAAGAGGCAGATCCGGTGCCCCAAGAACTTACAATGATGCCCTTCGTTGTGGCGGGACCGAGTCGAGTCCCCACACCATCTAGTACTGACCTCGAATTTCTTGTTCCCTTAGGTTCCATAATTTTCGCCCTACCAGCTAGGAGTTCGCCCCTGCCCTCATTTAAACTTGCTTCAGTGATTGTCCCTTCGCCCCGGTCTCAAGTCAGACCTATTTTAGTGATTGTTCTTGCCAGGACACGTCACCGTTCGATTAGTTTCCTCTGTTGTCCCTTCCTCTACTATCCTTCTATCAGAGGATTTATCTCCCACCTCCTCCCCTTTGTATAAACCTATGTCTCCTTCTTCCCCGATCAGTATTTTGGGCATATCCAATGAGACCCCCCAAGCAGGTGGATCCATGTTTCTTGCTTATTCGTATGATGCAAGCCTCCCAAGCATACCTGTTGAGGTTCCTTCAGAAAAGTAATCCTTGGATCTTCCGGAAGAGAGATTAAGCTATGTTGTCTTTAATCCGCCTAACTTTGTTATTCCAATTTTTTCTACAGGCGAAACTATACCTATTCATCGACGAGACAGTTGGTCTCTCGACATCCAATCCTTTGTCTTCTCTAAGTTGGAGGCAAATGTGCAATATTATGTTGTAGGGAATGTCACTGGTACTTTGAACTCCTATGACCCCCCTTATTCCTACTATCTACTTAACTCTTGAGATTTTTCTTTCTTTATGTATAGGGGCTAAAAGTGGCTCAAGAAATGGATAACTGTTTAAGCGAGGGATCAGGTTCCCCAGCTATTGCGAACCGCCCGGCTCCCTTGGTCAACCAACGTTCTTTTTCTTTTTCTCAGGATGAAGGCCAGAATGAATCGAGAACTCACCTGAAGGAGGAACTTTCTATTGCTCAAACACGAGAGCAGCCTCGGCCAGGGAGGTAGATCTACTGAGACAAATAATATCTGAGTTGACAGGGTGGGTAGAGGATGCTGATCGTCGTACCCAAGAGGCGGAAGAAGCTAGAACATAAGCCCTCAACAAGTCTTATTCGACCCAATCCCATAAAGACTTCTTCAAACACACAGTCCGGGATTTAAAGGTCAAATTGGCTGGTAAGGATGAAATGTTGGATGCCCAAGCGACTGAGGGAGAAGCAAAATTTTGGTCGAACCCAAAAGTTACCAGCTTACTGGGGGACCGGGTACTTGTTTACGAGCGGGTTCTGATGATTGTATATCTCAGTTTGAGAAAGTTGGATATCCTCCACTTGGGCGAGATTCATCCTTCTTGAGTTTTAACCGGGTCCTTAAACGTGCCCTTGGAGATCTGTTTTTCTTCAAACCTCCCTCCTCCAAGCTTCTTGTTGGACCCCAATTCGGTATTGCAAGATTTTTGAAACATATGTATTTCGTGTAAGGGTGGAGAACCCGTTTTAACTCTTATCTTTCCCATGAGGGAAAGATGATTTTGTGAGGTCATTGAGCATGTATTTGCAAGGCTAACCGGCCTTGAAAATGATATATCTTTTGCTAAGCTTTTTTCCTTCGCATGCTTCCTAGCTTTTGACGTTGCTATCACTTGACGCTATATGAGTGTTGTCTTGTCTTTTTGAGGTGGTTGGTCAGCCCTTCTCCTTTCATCTTCCCTTGGTAACACTAGCTCGGGTATGACCAACACTATTTATTTATCAAAATCCCTGCGACTCTTCATTCCCTTAATATGAGTCGATGAAGGTAACGTAAGAGAATTTGATTAAAGCAATATTATATTGCTCGACGAGGCATTCCCATTCTTTTATCCTTTCTTGGTTTCCTTGCATGGTTTGGTGGTAAACACACGTACCTATGTTTTTTCTCCAATGACTGTGATCATAACCGTTAGATTTGAGGATGAATGGGGGTTTTCTGCTATCGTCGTCTTGTCACCGAACTGCCTTACTCCCTAGCTTGGTCTTTCACCTTTTCGGTTCAACTATCAAGGAAAGTTTCCCTCCAGTTCTTCTCTAGTTTGACCTGATCAACCCAGCTATGCATGCCCACTTCGGCATCCTATTGACTTAAACACTCTAATAGAATCTCGCATGCTACAACTCCTTGACTCAAATTGAAAAGGGGACTCATGATACCATCTATATCCGACCTGCTCCAAGTTAACAGGATGCGCCTACGTGGCCTCACCTTGAGCTAGCCCAATCATCTTGCTGAATCACCATTATTGGGGTCACACGTGGGCGAGCTAAGCCGAGTAACAAGTTGAGTCGAGCCGAGTTGCCGAGCTAGTTCGAGTTGATCAAGCTGTGTCGAGCTGGTTTGACTGTCGAGCTAAGATAGTCTGAGTTATACCGAGCTAGTTTGACCTGTCGACCTAAGCCGAGGTGATCCGCCTGCTGACCTGCCAGCCTGTCGAGCTAGTCTGACAAGTTGAGCTTGTGTGACCTGCCGCTCTACCGAGCTAGTCCGACCTGACGAGCTATTAAGTTGCCGAGTAATTAGGTTGAGCTCTCTCGATTGTCTGAGCTCATATAGTCATACTCAACCGACTATAGGAAGGTATGCATCATGATGCGCTCCCCACTTTCTCATGATGTGTTTCCCTTTTTTCCATAATGTGATATCTACTCTCCCACGTTCTTCAAGATATCTTGCCCCTTTGCATCCATAAATATTAGGAATATGCTTCGTGAAAGGGGTTGGTTCTCTCATACTCTCTCTCTTTACTTTCATTTCATTCTATCACTTATGCAACTTAAGTATTACATGGGCCTCATCGAGATAACTCATGAAGAGCCCTTTAACTCATATTATTCCTCGAAGAGTCAACCATGTCAAAGAAGAAAGGCTTTTCAGTAATATCAAAAACTTTGTTAGTGATATCGAATGAGACGGTAAATTTCTACGACATCACCGGCTATGAAAATTTATTATTTGAATCAATTCATTCCAACCAAGAAAAGCATGTTTTCAGTAAACTTTAGGCCTAAAATCAAAAGCACTCCTTATGTTTATTAATATTAAAAGAACATATATTACAAGATAAGTAAGACATAGTAAAATTGATTAATTTAATTAAAATTATCAGAATTCTATTATATCAAAATATATTTTTTTAACTTATTAAATTTAGTAATTTTAACCAAAAGTTGTTACACTAGTTTAATTATTTTAAATTGTAGAAATTTTATAAAACTATTATGAATAAAAATATTTTTGATATAAAAAAACGGGATGAACTTTTTTTATATTTTCTCAAAATGGAGGCGCCCCCTTCTGATCTTTCTGTTTTGATGCCCTAATACTTTTCTTACGCACGTCAAATGCTCAATCAAAATTAGTTATATCACTAATAAACTGCTACAGTAAAAATTTATCAATTTGTGTGGATTTTTTTTTTATCGGATGGCCTGCTTTGTATTATATATATGGCTTTAAGTGCTGTCTTACAATCCCTTTCTTCCCAGACTTCGTTGGGGGGTGGAATCGGATCTCTCTCTCAGCCCTAATTGCAGCGGCGCCTCCTACCAACGCCGACGTCCTCCTCAAAATTCGTCGCCGCCGGTCCTCCGACGCTGTCTGTATCTTCCTCAAGCCTGATCGAAGCCTCCTCGAGTGGAACCCCCCGTTTCTTCCAAACCCTATTTGCATCGCAGATCCGTAAGGTATGGCTTCTGCGCCTTCTCTTTCCGTGTTCTTCTTCTCCATCGGTCTCCGGCTAGGTAACTCACCTCTTCGTCTAAATGGCAATTAGAACCAATCGTCGACGTATTCTCTCTCTTCCTCCTTTCTTCTTCCCCTTCCCAATTTCTTAGATCTCTTTTTTCCTTCTTGATTGATCCCTTTTCTCGCACGGGCTGTGACAAGGCCTGTGTTGCTATTGATTTTAGGATAGTCACTCTTAACAGGCTTTCTTCTATTTTCATTCTCCTGCGCTCTCGATTGCTAATTTTTAGTTGATTTGCTTTTGATTTGTAGCCATTAGTAATGCGCAGAATGTTGGATTTAATCAAAGGCATACTTGAATTGATTTTATCACCTGTTGTACCTTCCTCTTCCTTCGTGCAGCTAGCTATGTATTGTGTATATGTATTTTTTGTAAGAAAATTTTGCCTAGGCTGTCAGGTCCTATAGTTTGATTCCATGTATCCTTGACCGTTCATAGGTAAGACATAAAATCTGCTAACCTTCTCACGCACTTTATTATCTCTCTCAACTTTCGATCTCTCAGTCAGCTGTCAACTTTGAGGTACTCTACCTGTGGTTCGTGACAAAATAGAAAACCTTCCTTGAATTTAGAACAAAACAAAAATACCAATTGCTTGGGTATTTTCTTCTCGTTGTTCGGCCATTCTTAAACTAGCATTATGACGAGCAGTCATTTTACTACAACTTTATATGATCTGAATGTATGATTTCTTCTGAAAACTCAACAATTGTTCAAATAGAAACTGATATTGTGTTAAATTTGTTCAAAAATTGAGTATTCATGTTCTTATATTGAGTTATTCTTTTTAAAATCATGATATTGGCCATTTTGCAGATGTCACTGCAAGAAAGCCTTAATAGGTTTAAGCAACAACAGGAGAGGTGCCAGTCAACTCTCACAGCTATATCGTCTCGTCCGTCTTCAAAGACTACTAAATCACACAAAGCAGCACCTAGTAGCAATTCATCAGCTCCTTCAAAAGTATCTGCACCCATTAAATTCTCAAATGATACAGAAAGGCTGCAGCACATCAATGCGATTAGAAAGTCTCCTGTTGGCGCACAACTTAAACGTGTTATTGACTTACTCTTTGAGGTATGACCTTTTCTGCAATTATTGTAGTATGTAATGGTACAATATTAGTTGAGGAATGAAAATGGAGTGTTGATATGTTCCAAAGTAGCTATGGAAGTAAGAGAGGCATTGGTGGAAGGCCTGTTCCATGAGTATAATTTGATTTTCAAAAGTTGTTTCTCTTGGATCAAATAACCTTAGTTCTCTGAGTATATTATCAACCATGAAAAGCTTGACTCCCCAGTTTTTCAATGTGCCTAAGCAATGGGTTCCAGCAACGTAGCTGTAGTTTTTCAGGTGGTTTATCTAGATGTGGAAAAAGTTCAGCCCATATTTGCCAATCAGATATTTATAACATATAGATTCATGATATTTATTATGTTTGATTAACTATTGGATTTGGTAACACAATATTAGCTAAGGAATGACGAGGTTAAGAAATGACGATAAGATATATCATTGAGATTTCTTGTTCTTAAGGATTTAATGTCAGAGTAAACAGATGCTTTGTTGTTGGATTATGCGCGTATGATTCATTATGTGCTCCAAGCACAATAGATTATGCTATTAAAAACTATTAATTCCTCTCTTTTCTACTTTTGCAGACTAGACAATCTTTTACACCAGAAGAGATAAATGAAGCATGCTATGTCGATGTAAATTCCAATAAGGCGCTGTTTGATAGCTTAAAGAATAACACAAAAGTATACTATGATGGGAAGCGCTTCTCTTACAAGGTAAAATTTGTTATGAAGAGAAGAAGCGCTATCAAATCTTCTACATGATTTGCTTTGTCTACATTATTTATATCTCTTTACATATTGTTTGGTTACTAAATAAGTTTCTTCCAATTATTTGTTCTGGTATTTATGCCAACCCAGTAGGCTTGTTAGTGAATGGACATTGATGCAATACTAAAGATTCTATCTATATATACCTGATTGTTATAGTGATGTTCATCTTAAATTTAGTTTTATAATCAAGCTGTGAGGACTAGACTTTATGGATGCACGGAAGTCATATTAACCTGGGATTCATGTGGTGACAGACATTTGGTATACTATAGGGTCATGTTCAATGGCAAACTGGATACAGACAAACTATTATATCTTTATAGGAAATAAGCTAGATGGATGTGCCCGAGTCAATATATTGTGTCAGTGGTCATGTTCAATGGCAAACTGGATCTAGATAAACTATTATCTCTTTTTAGGAAATATGCTAGATGGACGTGCTCAAGTCATGATTTGTATCAATGGATTAACTTTTTAATATATTAGTGTCCCATCTTAGGTTAAAAGTAAATTTTATAAGATTACATATTATATGAGCAAGTTTTAGTAGTTGGGAAATAACCAAGATATTGAAAGGCATAGTTCCAAGCGGTTAGCCCACGCCTTAGTGCCTTGGCATTAGGCGAGAGCTTAGATGCTCAATATTTAAACAATATTAAAATAGAGAAAAAGAAGTAAATTAAATTATGAATGACTAATATTAGTGGATATATATAATAATTGTATCCTCAAGCAAGCAAAGTAATGATACAATGACAAATAAACAAATTATAATTGACAAATAAGCTCTAAACACATAACAACAATGAAATATTTCATATTAAAAAATTACAAAAATTATAAAAATTGTAAGAAAATATATAGCTAGTTTATAATTAGTCTAATGCTATATAATATTAGAATATAGATAATTAATATCTAATGAACTTGCAACTTATAAAAAAAATTCATCAAACCTATCTAGACTATTTAGGTAGATGGTTGGGCCGCTAAAAGGGCACTTAATAAAGGCTAACTAACCGCTAGGCAAATTGACCTCTTGGTAAAACCGCCTAGGCAGATGCCGGGGCTGCTTTTTAAAATTATAGAAATAACACAAAGTTAAGTGTAACCTCAATAGGTAGTATAGTTAGGGCTATAAACAAGCCAAGCTTTATGATGTTTAAGCTTGGTTGATAAGGTAGTCAAGTCAAGTCGAGCCCAAAATGAACCAAGTCGTTGAAATGGTTGTTCAAGCTTGGCTTGGTTTCTTTTTTATGAGCTTAAGTTTAGTTCAAGTTTGGCTGCTTGGTTCATTTATATGTTATCGAGCTATCAATTTAAGCTTGTTTAATTGTTTGAAACTTTTATATTTTTAAGCTTGTTTAGTTGGTTAGTGAGCTTGATTTTGAGAATTTGTTTGTTTATTTATCATATTGATAAGAGCTTTATTCATGAACATTGTTCACGAATAGTTCACAATCTATATTAATGAGCTGAACACATATGTTCAAGCTTATTCATTTAGGTTAACGAGTTGTTGAAGCTTGATTATTTAATTAACCTTGTGTATATTGAACACACATAAATAAGTTTTTACCAAGCAGAACATCAAATTTGTTCACGAATGTTTAGTTTATTTACAGCCTGAAATATAGCTTCAATAGATAGTATAATTCAAGAGATGGTAAAATGATAGATTAAGATGACATAGACATTTAAAAATGGTCAACAACAGATTCCTGTAGCAGATCTCAAACATTTGTTTGTTGATTGTGTTGTGTGCGTTGCCATATCTGTGAGAGTTAATGGTTGTCATCTAGGATTTTTATTGGATTGTTGCTTCTGCTTTGCACGAGTTTGTGAGCAATGAAAAAAATAATATTTTTGAATCTTTTACAGTCCAAGCATGATCTGAAAGGGAAGGACCAACTTCTTTCACTGATAAGGAAATACGCAGAGGGACTCCCAGTTGTGGAGGTCAAAGATTCATATTCATCTGTTCTGGAAGACTTGCAGGTAGCTTACTGGAATCTACTTACCTGATCAAATTTCTCAATATTAATCACTGTCTCCATATATTTAGAACTACTTTACGTTTTTCTAACTTACAACCAAAAGGTGAATTGCATACTCTGGAGGGACTTCAGCTCCTTGCAATGTTTTTTTTTATCATTGCAAATTAATCGTGAGAGATTATTTTCTTTCTACTTTTGTTACAGTGATAAATCCATATCATTTATGCATCTGTAGGCTTTAAAGGCATCTGGTCAAGTCTGGTTATTGTCCAACATGGACTCTCAGGAAGACATTGTTTACCCCAATGATCCAAAGGTAGTCATAAAGGTGGATGATGAATTAAAGCAGCTTTTCCGGGGGATTGAGTTGCCAAGGGACATGGTTGACATCGAAAAGGAACTTCACAAGAATGGCATGAAGCCAGCTACCAACACTGCTAAGAGACGGGCCATGGCGGAAGTTCATGGCATCACCTCCAAGCCTAAGCCAAAGAAAAAGCGCGAGATTACACGCCGTACCAAGTTGACGAATGCCCATCTCCCGGAGCTCTTCCAGCACTTGAATGCTTAGCCAAAACTGCTCCCTGTATCAGTTTAAGGGCCGAGATGATTGATTCCTAAATTCATGCTTAATGCAGAGCTTCTTTCAATTATTAAGACTAATGTGGGACTTGGATTCGAGTATATACTCCCATGTTGAAAAAGTGGTGCATGGACTTAATAGGTCGACTCGCCAAGGTGGTGGAATTATTACATGTACTCGTTTGTGTTATTTGTTACATAAAATTATATATATATATATAAATTTTGATATCTTAC
>JBBUKS010045077.1:0-10391 GCA_038050645.1 Hedychium gardnerianum | reverse complement strand
TTGTCACATTTTGATTATCTATAATTGATCTGAAAATGAACACATCCTCATATTTACCAAATTTCATAAAACTAATTAATTGAGAAATAAATTTATAATACAAATGTACAATTAATCCACACACACATATCCTTGCAGTAAAATTAGATAGTTGCGCTTGTCATGTGACACGCCTCGAAGCCTACATCCACAACATAGCCTGGACTTTGAGGTTGACTTCTCCTTTGCTAATTTCAATCTCTTCCCACATTCCTTTGTTCTTACTATAGATAGATCAACAATACCAAGAGCCCCATCCATGGATTTCTTTCTTTGACTTTCGTTGCCGCAAGTTCTATTAATGTTCATCTCTTGAATTTTGCTATAGATATAATCTAATTGTTGATCCAAGAAATTTGTACCCTCATCCATCAAAGATGCATCATCAATTACTGTTGAAGCTTTATAGGATAACCTCAAGTGTCTTGTCATCAAAAACCTTTCTGGATAATCGGTTAAATTTTCCTCTCCTAAAGCATATATTGCCCCAACCTTTGCATCTCGTGTCCAACGTTTGAGTATATACTTATCAAACAAACGAAACACTTGGTTGATACGAAAATAAGATAACATATGCCTGCATGAAATGCCCTCGAACTCAAATTTTATACAGCTACAGGATATATAGTCTCTCTGTTGGTCATGTGTCAGCACCCTTGGTTTGGATGAGGAACGAACACCTTTGAAATTTCTTCACATGGTAAATCACTGAGTCAACTAATGTAGATGTTTGTTGCACATAATAACCATGACTATTACTCATTTCACTTTGAAACTCTAGCTATATCTTTTTTGTGTACAACTTAACCATTTGAATATCCATTGGCCAGTTTGTCTTAATCTTGGAATGCTCATTCATATCAATTTGGTACGCAACTAACTCATTGTTGTAAGTACCCAGAGGTAGTTTTGATGTGATCAACCGAGTTAGGTTAGGTCTTGTGTTGTTTGATCCTTGTGTCTAAGTGTGCAGGAAATTAGGAACATAAGAAGTCGAGCGGAAGACGCAGCGGACGAGAAGGATGACACGAGAAGCGAGTCGACGGGCTCGGTGCATCCGAGGGACGAGAAGTTGTAGAGGAGTACACCGATGGAGCGAGAAGGACGCGGTCCAAGGGACGCGTGGCGAGAAGGACGCGATTATAAGGTTGCAAATAAAGTCCCACATTGAAACACATGGGAAAGATCATGAGCTTATAAGGAAAAATATATCTCCATTGATATGAGACCTTTTGGGTAGAGTTCAAAAGCAAAATCATGAGGGCCTAAGGCCAAAGTGGACAATATCATACTATTGTGGAAATATCTAAATTTCTTTGATCCTAACAATATCCTTACTCCTATGTTATCATATAGTACAGGTACATTTTGGTCAGTCCAAGATTTATGTATTTCTTTGCCTAAATCCCTAGGGAGCTTACTAAAGAGTCTTTCTCCTAGAGATGACTTGCAATAATTTTCAAATACGGTAGTCATGGCCAAGAAATCATTACAAAAAGATTTAATGTAATTCCAACTAAACAGTTGGAGTTGTTCTAAATCTCTGATAGCTTCTTTTTGTCTGATATCTAATCTTGTATTGACATCTTTTGTTGATGAGAGTCTATGAATGACATAGCAGAATTAAAAATATTATTGCCTTGTGAGGCAATTCGAGTAATTTCTTATGGAAATTTTAGCTTAAAAGCTTCCCAAGCCGCTCTTGCTACTTCGCCTAAGTAGTTTTCGCCTATCCTGATCATAACATCTCCTATTTCTATGTTAAGTTCGTGTTTAGCTTGATAGTCGCTTTTATAGAAACCATCCATTGCTCTAAATAGGTATCAAATAACTGAGGGTCGCATTCAGTTATATTAAGTAGCATAGAGTTTTTCCCAAAGAAAGTTACTTCCGGTGGCCTTCTTTTTCCTATAGTTTTAACCAAAGAATTATTATTGGTATAAGATACTACCTCTCGTCTAGGAGGGTGTCCTTAACCATAACCCATTATTCCTATGGTACTCTCTGGCATTCTTACGTTGTAAGGAGTAGAAGCCGAGGATTCTCCCGTATTCATTAAGGCTTTTGCTGAACTTGGAATACTAACAATATCATCTTCAAATTATTGGGCTATTATATTTCGATCTTCATCGAAATATAAGATCACATTGTGTTCTAATTTGTGATGTTTCTTATTAAATTCTTCAAGTTCTTCTAAGTCGTCTTCACTTAGATGACTAGCAGCTTCTAAGGGCATATACGTATTCATCTAATTCTCCAAAAAAAAAGTTTTGACTTCTTCTGATTTGTTTATTAGATTAAAATGATATGCCTCAATACTAGCTTGTATAATTTTTCTTTATTATATCAGTCTTAAGTGTCTAACTCCTAGTAGTCTTAATATACTAATAGGATTATCATCTTGTCTATGCATGAGATTTAAATTATCCATTTCTTCTAAATTATTTAATGTCCTTCTCTTAGAATATCCATTAAAGGTTAATTTTGACGTTGATATGGGGATGGAATTTAAAGTTTCTTCACTGATATGAGGATGATTTTTTTTCCAACATTGACCTTGACCTACCTAAATTTTTTTCATCTATTGCACCTGCAGTAACTCGTTAAGTAACTTACTCTTGTATACTTGACAAACATTATTATTAAACGTGACATTAACCTAACTTAAACCTTTTTACAAACTCATAAAAATCATTCATTTAAACTTGACCACTTGAGATATAATTGCATTTTAACCATCTTCTAAAACTGCTCGACCACTTTGGGCATTATTGCACCAATAAATTGTTCTAAGATGTCTCATATTTCTAGTATTAGGGACTACTTACAGTTGAGGTAGGAAGTTCTAGATTATGGTTTAAACTTGAGGAAAATCAATGTTAAATTGTTAAGTGATAAATACAAGTTTAAAAGCTTCAAAGTTGTTTGAAGGATTGTTTCAGAGTTTTGGTGACCCTCCTCGATTTATAGAGGGTTAATCAAACTCAAGAAAAGTCTAAAAAATATTTCCTTTTGAGAATTTTGTTTTGACCAACTTTGAAGTTTGGTCAACCAACTTTTGTTGTAAAAAGGCGTGTTGACCAACTTTTTTTAGGAGCCCAAGATTTTTGAATATTTTGGCTCTAATAGTTAATATATGTTGTTGGTGACTATTTATTCAAGAAAACTGACATGAATATAATCGGAAAGTATCTATTAAGACCCTTCTTAAACAGTCTTTAAAGGATTTTTCTCACAAAATAATGTTTCAACAAGATCTTTTTTCAAAGGGTTTATGTGTGCAATCAAGGCTTTGATTGCACATGGAGCTCTAGCTCTTCTTCTCATCTAGTATTTCATCTATATTCTCTATGGTTGAAGTTTTTCTATCTCCTTTTCACTCATTCTAAATCTTTCAAAGAGATTGCAATCCTCTAAGATTGATTTGTATTGAACCAATCTAGAGTTTCTAAATTTACTAAATCTGTAAGAAAGCCTTTGCTTAATCATTTTCAGTGAATTTTTCTTTAAGGGTGCATTGCACTAGACGTGCTATACGAGCCATGAAGTAGGAAGGGTCTACAAACTATGTTAACATTATTATAGTATTGTTTATGCATCTAGTTTACTTATTTTCTATTGCATATTTCACACATCAATTACATATCATATACATAAACCAACATTTAATTTGAATTTATTATTATGATTTTTCACTATTTTAGTTTGGAAGATTTTTTTTTAAAATTTAATTTTATAGAAAAATTATATTCTAGTTAAATTTGTGAATCAAATTGTAGATAATTTTTGCTCCTATGTCAATTTGATTTTTTAAAATCATATCGATTCAATTTTTACTATTCAAATTTTATTTTGTTTTGGAATGATAGATGAATTGGTTTCATATTTCACACATCAAATAAATTTAAAAAATATGATGACTCCTAACATGATGACCTAACTTTATTAATAGTTTAATAGTTATAGATGTATTCTGTGTGAGAATTAAAATCTATTTACTTGATAAATTTTTACCACCACATTAAATCCGATGGTCAATTTTTACTATACAAGATGATTATGAAATTAGTTTACATGGTCAAATCTTTATATTAATAAAGAATTAGAAATTTTAAAAATTGGTTTTGTGCAAAAAAAAATATCATGCAAGATGACAAATCACCTTTCATGGTCAAACTAAATTTGAATTTTAAGGAAATTTAGAAACAAGGGATAAAATTGGAATATATTTTACAGGCATAATTTGAAGAATAGGGAACTAAAGGGTGTAAATTGCAAACAGACCAAATAGAGGGAGAGGGAGTAATATGACAAATAAGAAACATAAGGGTGTGATTTGATGAAATACGGAACCCCATAGTTAATTATCGCAATCAATGACGTCAGCCAATGACGGAGCCGACGCTACTTCCTGTGGAAATGAGTTCGATGGTGACGAGCAATATCACCCTCAAGTTACCCTGCAATCGCAGAGTAGTTCGGTCAATCCTCGCCGCCGCTCCTCATCGCTCTGCCCTACGATTGCTTCCATCGATTGCTCCCCGCTCCTCCCTGCTGCAGTTATCTCGCTCCAAGACAAGCCCTTCCCTGCGAATCCTCGCTGTCGTGGCTGCTCGTTCCTCCTATTCTGCTTCGGCGTCCTCAGAGGAACCAAATATGGTGAAGGTCAAGGCCATCAGAGTCCACGAGCTCGGAGGCCCCGAGGTAAGACCAGAGAAAACGCCAATTTGATCTTTGCCTTGAGTAATCACTGCTTATGCTCCACCGTGTTTTCGATATAGGTTTTGAAATGGGAAGAGGTGGAAGTTGGGGAGCCTAAGGAGGGAGAGATCAGGGTGAGGAACAAGGCCATAGGCGTTAATTTCATCGATATTTACTTCCGCAAGGGGGTGTACACTAAGGACCTGCCCTTTACACCTGGTTTGTTCTCTCTTTGCTCTTTATCACTTATCACATGTTTGTATAAAAGCCCCATGCGAAAGGCTTTACGTGTCGTACATTTTGATATCCTAAATAAACATCATGCATGAGATGAATTGTTTTTTCTTTGGTGGCATTTCGTTGCTATTATGCATTATGGTATGGTCATTTGAAAGCGCATCAATTTGATGACCATGTTTCATTTAGCAAGTCCATTCAGCTAGACTAGGATGAGAAAATAGGTACCCATTGAACTTCTTGATATGAATAATGTTTTTTTCCATCAAATTCTGATCTATACATCAAAGTACACTAATGTTAACAAGGAGTCTGTTTTTCTTCACAAGGAAACAAGTCATGCCATAACATTGAGAAGCATGACAAGTTTAGCATTTAGTTCAGCTTCGCTGTTAGTTACTATATAAATGATTTTTTTATGTTGATGCTTGCTTTGCTTTGTAAAATTTTATTTGAATCAAACCTTGGGAATTTTCTCAACACTCAAGATGCTTATTCTGTGATATACTTCATTTTGATTGCTCAGTTCCTTTTTGTATCTTTAATTTATTGGATACTGGCTGTGTATACCCGAATGAGCTCTTTGCGCATCTTAGTAGAATGCAATGCAGATTTCATACACTATTCCCCATCATTCTGACCTAGAGACAGACTTATATGATCTTAATGGGGAATTTTTAAATATCATCTCTTTTATTTGGTCATGAAGAACACTGTCTTTAGTGGTATCCAGAGTTTTGCACAATATTTTGTTTATTTGGCGTGGTAGTTTAATTAATTTACTAACGAGGCTTGATGCTACAAGATCTCTATTTGGTCTGTAGTCTGTACCTCCATTGTCTAGGTTGTATGAATCTGATTTTGTTATTAGTAGGAGGGTTCTACTTTTCAGTTGTTCGAAACAATTATCTTCTTAAAAAATGTGGATTTTATGCTATGGGTTCTTACAATATATGACTTGCAAGATCAATCTCACTATTTATATCAGGGATCTTAAGACATGAAAGAATGGAACAAAGAAAAAAGTTGAAGAATAAGGAAAGACTCCATAGTTCATGACATCGATGGTTGGCAACTCAATTGATTCCATTTCAGATATCGATTTCCTAGACAAGAGTCTGAAATTTCTCAAATGTCGATAGAAAATCATAATTTCAACTAAATGTGATAGAAATTGAGGGAATCAATTGAAAATCACAGGGAGTTGACATTTTAATGTAAATACAGATCTAGATTGAATCTTGGAAACTCTTTTGTGGTGCTAGGATGCTTCCTAGAGATCACAAACTTTCTTAGTGGCCACATGCACAATCTTGACTTCAACACTTTAGTTGCCACTCGTGTGACCAGGACTTCAATGGCTATCTACATGATGGAGATTTTAATTACCGTTACTAAATCTTTTCTTTTGGACTTGAGTGGCCACTGAGTTGTGTAGGTGTGATTCTCGAATTTGGGAGAAACCAAATGTCGGTGCAATTAAGCTCCAAGCATGTGTTTGCATGTGGTTTTGATAATGTTTAAGTTAGACAACAAGATGTTGATTTCATGTATATATATATATATATCAAGTGTGCAAGTGCAGGTAAGCTTGACATAGGTTGCAGGTGAAATAAGGGAAGCCCAAGTAGGTACTTGGCATAAAGTCCTAGTAGGTTGAAGTCAATTAGATTCTAGGTAGTGTATGGAAGTGCCAACACGTTAAGGTCAATTGGATGCTAGGTAGTGTAAGGAAGTCCCAATAGTTTGAGGTCAACTAGGTAGTATAAGGAAGTCTTAGCATGTCGATAAAGACTGAACGCTTGGCATGATGAAGACTCGAAGGCATGGGGAGTTTCTTAGCATGATGAAGACTCGGAAGCATGAAGGCTTCTTGGTATGATAAAGTTCCCAAAGGCATGAAGGATTTCTTAGCAGGATAAGGTAAAGTGCTGAGAGGAGAGTGAATGCACTTGTATATTGGGACAAAGGAAAAAATGGACTTGAATTTAGAAGTAGTCGAGTTAGCTGAGTAGACTGAAAAAAGATTTTCAGTCGATTGGTTAATAAAAACGAATATAAAGACTTTTGTTTGGAGTCTATCCAAGTAGCATTCGACTTATATATTAAACCTCAAACTCAAAACCATAAACAAAATGAGTTTTTTTTGTTTGAGGCAATTAACTAATAATCATAAGTACTCAACTGACTAGTCGACTTAGGCATAAAACAAAATAAACAAAATATTTTTGATTACTCTAGATTTGGGAACATTGATATTTCGGAGTAGTCGACTGATGTGCATCTTAAAACCTAGAATAAAGCTGTTGATCTAACAATAATTGACAATAATGGTCTCATAACTATCAACTACATGCAAAGGAGTCAATTTTGATTACTCTAGATTTAGGAATAGTCGATATTTCAGAGTAGTCGACTAATGTGCATCCTAAAACCTTGAATAATGCTATTGATCTAACAACAATTGACAACAATGGTCTCATAACTATCGACTACGTGCAAAGGAGTCAACTGATGATAGTTTGAAATTGAGAAACTATAAGACTCTTTAAATATAAGTTTGGAGGTATGGGAAAGGATTTGAATTGTCACACTTTGCCCTCTAACTTCCCTTATAACAAGCTCATGTTTTCTTTTCTTTTTTTCTTCTTTGTTCTTAATTATTCTTCTTCATTGTAAGAAGAGATTGTAGGAGATTTCTTCACCTTTGGCTGCTGGCCAAGAAGGAGAAAGGTTTGAGGTTCTTTCAACGAGTGATTTACCTTATGGATCAAGGTCGTGGAGTAGGCATGTCCTTGGGAGGACTGTTGAACTACATTAAATTCCAAGTGACGTTGGTTTGCTTTTTTAATTTGATAGTCTTTCTTTATTTTTTTCCCACTACATTCTTCGTTTTTATAGAAACTAAAAATCGAGAACAATTATTCACCTCCTAGCCTCTCCAACGGTCCTACACCAAAAGGATTTAATTCTTATTAAATTAATCACAATTTAGTTATTAATAGTCGAGCAATTAATAGTTAATTAATATTTTAAATTTAATACTTATTATTAATTAATTAATTATTAATAAAATCAATAAATTAAAAAAAGGGCAACCTAGTGCATGAAGCTCCTGTCAATGCGAGATCCTGAGGAAGGGTCGGACCACATTGAGACTATTGTATGCAACCTTAGCTTGCGTCTTAAGAGGTTGTTTCTATGACTCGAACCTGACCAAGATCACACTATTTTTCTTGTTAATTAAAATAAATGAAATACTATAACAATATTTTTCTTGTTAGTTCTTATTAATTAAATTACTTAAAATTAGTCTAAATAATTTTATTAATTAATTTTGCCTAATTCAATTAATTTAATTCAGCTAGATTTAAATTAATTAATTAGATTAAATAAGATTTGATCAATTAATTTAATATTGTTTGAATTAGTTTAATCATATTTATTTTGGCCAATTTAATTAAATAAAATTTTATTTAATTAAATCTTGTTAAATTTAATTAAATCAGGTGTTATTATTTATTAAGTTTGAGATTCTAAATAAAATTTCAGTTTTGTACTCTAGTATTGATATTGAATGATATATAAGATGCTCACCCTTATTATTATTATTTTTGAATATCTTTGTTATTTTATTTATTAAATAAACATGTTTTGTTTTTTATATTATTTATTTATTTTCATTCTTAAAAGTATACAAATCTGATAAGTGAGCATATGAAGCATGAATAGTTAGTGATTTTATTGGCTAACTTGGGTTTATCATCTTTTGTTATCACCTTTACTTATATCCATCTTCTCTAAGTGTTCTTCATTTCATGCCTATATAATCACTTCAAAATCACATTGTCTACTCAACACTGGTTAGTTTGATTGGACCTGGAGCAATATTTACGCTTTGTTTACTTTTTGGTTGAGGGAAAAAAGGGGGAGGAAATAAAGGGAGGGAAAATGTCACGCCTCGAGAGTATACTTATTCGTTGAAAAACGGACAACACTCTCCTTGTAACGATCATAGATTTTGATTATACAACCACGCAGTTGATAACAATATCAATACCACACAAATATATCAACAACTAACAAATCAACATATAAGAAAAACAAACCACAAGCAGATAAAACATAAAGTGCGTGCCGGCACGGCTTAACAACACATCAAACAGTCCAAAACAAATACCCAACAGAAATTCGAAAATCCCATAACACAATACACTTATTACAACATAGGTGCATAATCAAAAATTAAATAAAATGAAAAAGACTTAAAACGGGAAAAACCCTCCATGAGTCGCAGGACAGACAGACAGGATCTCCCGGCGACAATATAGATCATCTATCTGATACCTGAAAATAATAGACACAATAAAAGGGAAGTGAGTCTAAATGACTCTGCGGGTATAAGAAAGATAATGCATGATAAATATAACAGTAAGGGATCAAGGTACATACAGTCTCATGAGAAGAACTCTACCATGTGTATATGATCAAGTACTATACATATGATCAACTCTACAGGTATATAACTTAAATCTCCAACTAACATAACAATATTACTAACCATTCTAACATAGTCAAATATTAGGTATAAAATCTAACACCAACCTATGAGAGCTATCACAGTAAATATACATATATACATATACATCCTTTGAGTGCACAATCATCACATGCAAATGCAACAGATATAAAATGCATATGCAACATACATCAAATGCATATGCAAAACATGGTCACTCCGGTTTACCCCTCCAGCTACCACGACATTTGTGTGGCCGAGGGGGGCGGGACAGTGACCCTGATCGCACTCTAGCACCCACTACTATAAGTGATCGAGTGGTCAAGATGTAGAGTATCTATCTAACTACAACAAGAGGTTTCTGTCCGCTCGATGCTCCAGCTACCACTATCCAAGCAGTCGAGTGGCATGGCAAGACAAACTGCTCCATTCTAGACCACTACCTAGGTGGCCGAGTTGACAGGAATATGACTGAGGAATCTCTCGACCACAAAGGAGACAATGGTCATTAGCATGTAGGTGGTATGCAGTGCATAATAAAATGAGCATCACACACATGAGCAATCACATACAAATATATACCATAACATAGTATAATAAATTCACATTGGGCGGACACCTATGAAACACACTAAACACGTGTGTAACGACCTACGATGCACACCATACACATATGTACCAGACAACAATATATCCAAATGTAAAATGACATAAACATCACATGAATTCAATTCCAATGAAACACATCATACACGTGTGTAACGACCTACGATGCATACCTTACACACTTGCACCCAACTTTGATACACACCATACACGTGTGTACCACGACCAATCATGGATAATCAAAATACGAGACTGCATGGATAATCAAAATAGAATAATTACAAGATCA
>JBBUKS010045057.1:0-10393 GCA_038050645.1 Hedychium gardnerianum | reverse complement strand
TAATGGTAGCAAAACAATTAACCACATTATAAACTATAAACAAACCAACTTATCCCTATCAAATTGAAATTCACAGTCGGTTTAACTACTTGTTGTGGAGATGGCTGGCCCAGATTGGACAGTGATCAATGGCGGTTGATAAAAATTTCTAGACAGCAACAAAATCATCAACCAATGCTACTGATCAATTATCACAACCAATAGAGAACAATTTCTACCATCAACCTAACCTAGATCTTACCGTGGCAGAGGGAATTTGGCCAGAAATAGGGCTAGGGTTGATGGTCCCGACGGATCAGAGGTGTTAGAGGACTACCTCTGGCCAAAACAGTAACGAGTCTTCCCGCGGTTGGCGTGAGCTCACCTTCTGTCAGCGAGGATCTGGGCGTCAAGGTGATGCCGGCGGTCGCACGACCTCGAGGAAATAAGAAGTTGCTTACTCGTTGATCATGGCTGACAAAGGTTGGATGGAGCTCCACAATGCCGAAGAGGTCGCCGATGATCAACTAGGGCAGGGCAGTGGCTCGTGATCGGACAAGAAAAAAAGTGAGCGATGGCGTTGTCGATCGATCAGAGAAGAAATCGAGAGAAGAGGAGAGGAACTCGGCGGTGCTCGACAATGAAATGTCGAGTGATGAGAAGTCAAAAAGTGACTCCTCTTTATAATCTTGAACCTAGGTTTTAATTAAACTAACTTAGGTTTTGATTAATTAAATCCTATTTCAATTTATACTTAATCCAAATTAATTCATATGTTCTCGAATTAATTCGCGAAAAATTTCTAACACTCCCCAAAAAAAAAATTCCAATTCTTTTTTCTAATTTTTAAGGCATAATTTAAATTTTCTATATTTTATAGAACTAAAGGAACACATAGGCACTAGTTTCGTGTCATTTCGAGGTCTCTAGGTCAATCAACAAATTTTTTAAAAATTTCAAATAAAAAAAAACAAATTGGGAAGAATTTCTCGGATTCGTCGCCAATCTGCAATGATTCCGAGGAATTCATCACAGAATGATTTTTTTTTTAATGAAAATTTTCTCAAATTTGTTATTGGACCTAGAATTCTCGGAATGACACAAAACAAATTCCTATGTGTTTCTTTTGTTCTCCTGATCATAACCATGCCCTCAAACATAATTTTAACTCATTGGTTTCGTTTAGTGAATCTTTTAAAATAAATGTTCTCGATAAATCTTCAATCAAGTTTGAAAAATCACAAATTAGGTAAAAATTATGTTTGATGTCATGGTTATGATAAGGAGAAGTAAAGGAACATATAGGAACTAATTTTGTGTTATTCGAGATCTCTATGTCTATCAACCTTTCTCAGACAAATTAAATTTAAAGGGTTCCGGATAAAATCAATTGATAAACCTAAACGAATGTATTCGAACCTAATTGGAAATTAGATAAAAATTTGTTAATAGACCTAGAGAATTTGAAATGACACGAAACTAGTTTCTATATGTTCTTTTAGTTCTCCAGATCATAATCGTGGCTTCAAATATAATTTTTACCTAATTTATGAATTTTCCAATGTGATGGAAGATTTATGGAGCACATTTATAGTTAAAATATCACTAAAGGAAATGAATGAGTTAAAAATTATGTTTGAGGGCATGATTATGATCAGGAGAACTAAAGGAACACATAGGAACTAGTTTCGTATCATTCCGAGGTTTGTAGGTCCATCAACAAATTTGAGAAAAAAATCATTTTTAAAAAAAAATCAATATGCAACGAATTCCTCTAATTCGTCGCAGATTAGCGATGAATCTGAGGAATTCTTTCCAAAATTTATTTTTTTTATTTTTTAAAAATTGAAACTTTTTAGAAATTGGTTAATAGACATAGAGAATTCAGAATGATACGAAACTAGTTCCTATATGTTACTTTAGTTCTCCTAATCATAACCATGGCCTCAAACATAATTTTACCTTATTGGTGATTTTTCCAATGCGATTGAAGATTTATCGAGCACATTTATTTCAAAAAATTTACTAAACAAAATATATTTTGTCAAATTTATGTTTAAGATTATGGGTATTATCAGGAGAACTAAAAGAGCACATAAGAACTAATTTTGTGTTATTCCAAGATTTGTAGGTCCACGAACCAATTTTGGAAAATTTCTAATTTGTTTAAAAAAATAATAATTTTTGCGATGAATCCTTGGATTCGTCACAAATCTACGACGAAACCAATGATTCGTCGCAAAATTGCGATGAAATTTGCAACTAAAGTTTTTTCATAGCAAAAAAGCCCTAGATCTAGATCTACATCTCATATTCTCCTCCGTTCCTCATTCAGCCGAAAGTCAAGGTGATGCAACCGACGACGATGAGATCTCATTCCGTAACCCTTCTTCGCGTTCTCAATGACTACCCATTCTTCCCTCCCTCTCGTGGTTGGTGACCTTTTCTTGCGCGGTCGGCGCAACTTGGTAGCGCGCCGGCGCAACTTGGTAGCGCGCTGGCGCAACTTGTTGGCTCGGCCAGCAGCCCCTGCTGGCCGCGACCACCGCCGAGAGCAGTGCCCCTTGCTGGCCACGATCGGCGGCGAGGGCGCCGGGCCCTGCTTCACAGCCGTCGCTGAGGGTATCGGCCCCTATTGGCGCGACCGGCGACAAAGGCAGAACCCCCTACTGGCCGCGACTGGCAGCGAGGGTTACACCCCCTGTTGGCTGCAACCGGCGGTGAGGGTAGCGCCCCCTGTTGGCTAATGTAACTAGACTACACAAATGAACTAGTGACAACAACCTTTGTTGTCACTGTCCGAAGCCTCATGAATCACTGCCAACAAGAAGGCAACATGTCCGGTGGAGGCTAAGTTCTTGTAGCAACATTTGCTAGCCGGAACAGTGACTTTAGGTGGTAGGAAGAGGGCTGGGAAGCACAACCATTGGGCGGAATAGCACCTTTCCTGATCAGGATAGTTCCTGGCCAGCATGGAAGCTAGTTAGAAGCAACATCTTGCCGGAACAAAAACTTAGTAGCCGGATCTATGGCTGGAACAGTAGTTTTATGGTCGGAATAGAAGTTGGGTGGCTTCTTGATGCTGATGTCGGCCCTCCTTTTGGATAGCATCTTGCTGGCAGGAGCCAACCATCTTTCTAGATAAAAACTTCACCGAAGTAGTGGGTTTATCAACCACTAGGAACGGGAGTAGGTTATTGCCAGTGGCAACTTCCTTTGGGCAGAAACTTTCTACCGATGGGATAAGGAAGAGAAGCAGTCCCTGCTGCTGGTGGCACAAGGAGGAGGAGCAAGCCCTACGAGGAGCAACAACCCTCCTTTTAGTTGGTGGAAGAACCTCTTCTTGGCGGCGGATCCCCTTCTAAGCGGCGGAGAAGCCACCACCAGCTGGGTAGGCACCACCGGCTGGGTTTGGACGGTGGCAGCAAGACCAAAGGGGATGTCCCCTTTTTTCCATCAACGACAGTAGCAACAACAAAGGGGTTGTCCCCTTTTTCCATCAACGATGGCAGAAGAAGAGAAGGGAGGAAAAACGTGAACCTCTTCAAAAATTAGATTTTGTTTTATTTTCATTAATTAATTATCTTCCTCTCTCTTCTTTCTATATCAATATATAGATTCTTTTATCGGGTTTGGATCAAATCCAAAATCTGTATTTGTTAATCTAAAAGCTTAAACCATTAGCCTTAAATTTGGTTCAAGATCAAACCACGCTAGTTCAAAACCAAACCACTTTTGTTCAATAACCAAACAACTTTTAATTACAACCAAACCAATTTGGTATATAATTAAACCAAAGAGGGTCCAATTCATCTTCAAAAGATGTGGCACATCTGTGCTTCCATTCCGACAAATATCTTTTCATATTTGCGCTTTGTCTAGTCCAACCAGACTTAGTCTCTCTCGATCTGAGAATTCAATTCTTAAACTTGTTTTATGTCTCTCAAATAAACTTGTAGTGCATGTGACCTTATATGTTCCCGATTTATGTTGGTCATCCATAATTAACTGTTAATTATGGAACGATCATGAGTGACACCTAGTAGTATATCATGATCCCCAATTAACCAAAAAATCATAATTGATTCCAGAATAGTTCTTGAACCCTTCAGCAGCTATAGTGAATCGTGCCTTGTTTCTTTCACTCGTCTTATACCCACTTGGTTTAGGACATGGTCTATGTGTCAATCCCCACTAGGTTGACTATGTCACACCTAGCCCAAGTAATACTTCCTTGTCCTTTGGATTCAAATTACTCATACATGTGTCCAAGAGTCCTGTACTCTTGAGATGTGATGCTTTAGCCAAAGACTTCGAGTAATAATCTTGACATGTGACCGTAGGGTGCATGTCTCCTTATAAGGAGCAATGAATCCTTTGTTGGCTATCCAATCACCTTCAAGGAGCGGCTACTTGGACAAGCCAAGGAGTATAACCCGTGCTAGCCTTACAGAATCAATTATGTCCAAACTCATCAATCATCGACTAAGGATAGTTTTCATAAATTCATAAATATACATGTAGAGATGCTCACTAGTTATGATCCAATCATAAGTTCTCTCTTGCTATGAATTATATTGTGGACTTTTAGATCCAATCATGCACATAGAAAATGTGTACTCAATTAGTGAAACTTTATTTATCCAATAAATAAGTATAAATCATAAGGTGATTGTGTTAGAACACCTCTAAAATATAACATACTCTCACTTGGCCTAATGCTAATCGTTATGATATCCAATACCGCAGGCCTCTACAAGACTCTCAAACTTGTCTTGAGGTAGATCTTTCATCAAAGGAACCACTAGGTTCCTTTTGGTGGGAATTATCTCGACTTGTATTTCATTCCTACTTATGATCTTCCTGATCATATGATAGCGGTGAAACACATGTTTAGATCATTGATGTGACCTAGGTTCCTTGGATGAATCAATGGCCTCTTGTTGTCATAGTAAACTGGTACTATTTAACAATGCTTGGAACCACATCTAAGTTTGGTGATAAGCTTCTCGATCCAAACAACTTCCATTGCTGCTTCAGAAGCTGCAATGTATTCCGCCTCAGTGGTGGAATCTGGAATGATTTCTTGCTTGGAACCTTTCCAACTCATTGTGTCTCTATTTAAGGTGAATACGTATCCAGACCTGGACTTGGAAACATCCTTGTCCATCTAGAAACTAGTATTAGTATACCCATGTATAATCACATCACCCCCTCCATATTCTAAGAACAAATCTTTAGTTCTTCTCAAGTACTAAACGTTTGGCTTGACAGTCACCCATCGATCCATTCCTGAATTCGATTGATATCTCCTTGTGACACTCAGAGCGTACGATATTCCAGCCCTCGTACATAACATCTCATACATAATTGATCCTATAGCTGACAAATATGGGATCTGACTCATATGAATCCTCTCGTCTCATGTGCTCAGGCACATAGACTTCGAAAGGTGAATACCATGTCACATGGGAAGATAACCTTTCTTGGATTCTTCCATGCTAAACCATTTTAGCACTTTATCGATATATGTAGACTGTGAAAGACTAAGCAGCCTTCCAATCTATCTCTATAGATCTTAATCGTAAGGATATAGGTTGCTTCTCTCATGTCTTTCATGGAGTATGGCTTGGAAAACCAAATTTTAACTGACTATAGAACGAGTACATCATTTCCTATAAGTAATATATTATCAACATATAATACTAGGAACACGACCGTACTCCCACTAGCCTTCATGTACATGCAGGGTTTATCTAGATTTTTGTGAGAAATCGAATCTTTTGATTACCTCATCAAAAAGATATTCCAACTCTCATGCCTTTTAACCACGAGTCCCTTTTTGAACTTTTAAGAACTTCTTTATAACTAGTAGGTTCCTCTTCCTCAATGAGTAACACATCTCTCAATTCATTTATAAGAAATCCATATTTTCATAAATTGGACGTGTTCTACTAGATCTACGAAGTACTGGTGTATCAATAGGTTCCGCCATTATCTCATCCCTATGAGCAATAGACTATGGGTCTTAGTTAGGCATCTCTTTTGCGTCTATTGGAGTCACTTGAACTACTCTTAGTTCAACCTTACTCCAACTATTTTCCTACAAGTGAAACTCTTTCTCTAGAAATATAACATGCCTTGAAACAAACACCTTTTGTTCCTAGGGATGATAGAATTGGTAACCCTTAGTTTCTTTAGGGTAACCAATAAATAGACACTTATTAGACTTAGCATCTAGCTTATCTGATATAGTCCTCTACACATAAGAAGGACTACCTCATATCTTCAAATAAGATAAATGACGTTTTTACTAGTCCATAACTCAAATGGAATAGTAGAGACTGCCTTAGTCGGGACTCTGTTTAGCAAGTAAACAACTATCTTGAGTGTGTAACCCCAAAAGGTTTGAGAAGACTTGCATGATTTATCATCGAACTAACATTGTCTAACTAGGTTCATTTTCTCCTTTCCGACACATCATTATATCGTGGCATGTAAGGCGGAGTCCTTTGAGACAATATCCCACTATCTCTGAGATAATCTTGAAACTCTTGGCTTAAGTATTCATGACCTTGATCGAATCAAAGTATTTTAATACATTTGCCAAGTTGTTTCTCTACTTCATGTCTAAATTCTTTGAACCTTTCAAAGGCTTCAGACTAGTATCTCAATAGATACACATACCTAAATCGTGAGTGATCATCAATGAAGGTGATGAAGTAGCTATAACCTTCTCATCCATCAGTTGACATGGGTCCACATATATTGGTATGTATAAGGAACATTATGTCATTCCCTCGTTCACATTTTCCCTTAAAAGGTAACATAGTCATCTTGCCTTTTAAGCATGAATCGTATGTATCAAATGAATCAAATTCAAATGATTCTAGAATAGCACATTTGTGTAATTCGGACATGCATATCTTGCTTACATGGCCAAGGCGACAATGCCACGTATAGGAAGCTAATTGATTATATAATCATCTGCTATTCTTTATCTCACTTATGTCATTACATATATGTGAGACACGACTGTTATCTAATACCCAAGTATTTAAAGAAATAGTATGTTATCCAATAATGAAAATTCTTGAAGGAGATGAGGCATCGAATGTCTTTCTCTTCTTCATGGACTCTAGATAAATCTTGTCATTCCTTCTCCAATGTCCCATCTTACCACAATGGTAACATGGAACCTTTGGAGTCAGTTCTTTTTTCTTGGCCTTGAAAATAATTCTCAAGTATCGAGGCTAATCTAAGAAGTTCTGCCTGATCTATTTGTTTGTTTCCAAAGTCGAGTACAATTCAAAGAAAATATTTTTGATTTTAATAAACTAGAAATACATAATCGAGCAAATATGAGAGAGATGATTTATTTCATAAAGGGTAAACAATTTACACATAAATACAAAATATCACTTATCGAATTCAAGAGCCCTTACTTTGAATTCGGGAGATTATAGGTTTTCTCCAAGTGGCTGATATCCACTATTGATAAGAACAACCTTGGCGTTGGATCAACAAGCTATTCTTAGCTCTAGTGGTAGGTATCAAGTATACTGATTACATATCACGTATATATAATTATCACATTATGCTATCAACTAATTGATATTCGCATAAATATCGGGTTGTTATAATACATTAACAAGTATACATCAAATGTATATCACCAAACTTCACCTATATCCACGTTGACCTTGACGTTGGCATAACAAATCAATGCTTCAAGTTAAAACCAACCTATTAATTATGAGATCGTATCTCAATGGTTCGAACATATTTGATTTCAGGTTGATCTTGGCATTAGTCCAACAACTCAAACAAGAAATCAAACTCTGATTCTTACCATATTAACGGAAGGTGTATACTTTAATATTTTACGTAAGTGATTTAGGCATCATCTTCTTTTCATGCAAATATGCTTTATACATGATTTTGCATGCATGACATAAATGATGACATGACACATCGCATGTATGACATAATTACATCTAATCATGGCATAATTATAAAAATTAATTAATGCATCTTCATGGCATTATTAATTAGTGCACCTATATGGCATACAATATGGCATGATGATGTCATATTTGTCATAATATTATTTATAAATAAAATATGATTAAGAATCTGATTTTCATAAATCAAGATTTCTTTAATTAAATTAGGAAACAAAGTTTCAAAATTTAATTACATATTTTATCTAGGAAATAATTCTTAATCAAAAAAATCTAATTAATTAGGAAATAATTCCCTAATTTTAAATCTCCAAACTAATTAGGAAAATTATAATTAAAATTTATTAATTAATTTAGAATCATTCAAAATTGAAATTTTTGAAATTATTTCATAAACTTTCGAAAATTAGAATTTCATAATAAATTAGGAAACTTTCCAAAAATGGAAATTTCTTAATAAATTCAAAATCTTTCCAAATTGAAATTTCTAAATTTTTACAAAATATTTCCAAAATGAATTTTCCTAAAATATTTTAGAAAATTTCTAAAAATAGAATTTCCTAACAAATTAGAAAACTTGCCAAAATTGGAAATTCTTAATAAAAGAGGGAAAAAATCTTGAAATTAATTTATGACTAACTACGATTCATAAAACCTTTTTACGATTATGTCGAAGCACGGTCAGACTTTGATACCACTGTTGGGGAGTTTGACACGGATGAGTGCGTTGGACACGTTTCACAAAAGCACAGCAGAAGACAAAATTAATAATTCTAAATTATTACAACACACACATCACATGCATGTAGGATAAAACAGCGTCACCCCCACGGGATGAGTTGATGGCTAGTGTATGAGGCGTTGCCACCAGGAGGTTTGAGGGTTAAATCCTGGCTAGTAGCTAGGTTCCTACCCTCCCCATGCACTGGTCACTATTCGGGCTAGTAAACTAGTCCCCGTGATTTAGCTCATCCGTGTTGGTCCTGGACGGGCTAGCAGGGGCGTTGGGGGCGAGCGCTTCGCCTTTTTCCATCGAGATAAAATAGTGTCAGACATAATTGCAATATAAAATTTTATGAAAAACTAAATTAAATAATTTAATTTAGTTATACTTGCGAGTTCGTATTCGAACTTTGTAAATAGCGTTTACTTGCCTTACAAGGCTAGCCTCTTCCAAAATCAATGAGCAAGCTTAATGAGGCTTGCCTCTACTCGTATCCACGTAGAGTCATCCTCGAGGTGAGTTCGCTAAGTCATGAGTAATGTCTCCACTTCGGTACTAGCCTAAGGTGGGAGACGAAATGATCCGAGAGAGAAATAATGGTCTAATTTGTACCCAGCGGCTAATGCAACCAGACAACACAAATCAACTCATGACAACAACCTTTGTTGTCGCTGTTTGAAGCCTCATCACTCACTACTGATAAGAAGGCAACAGGTCCAGGTGTGGCTATGTTCCGACAACAACCTTTGCTAGCCAGAATAGTGACTTTTGGAGGTTGAAAGAGGGCTGGGAGGCACAACCATTGGTCGGAATAACACCTTTCCTGATCGGGATAGTTCTTAGGCAGCATGGAAGCTATTTGGCAGCAACATCTTGTCGGAATAGAAGCTTAGAAGCCGAATCTATGGCTGGAATAGTAGTTTTGTGGTCGGAACATAAGCTGGGCGACTTCTTGTTGTTGGAGGTAACCCTCCTTTTAGAAAACATCTTGCTGGCCTAAGCCAACCACCTTTCTGGACAACAACTTTGCTAGAGTAGCTGGTTGATTAGCCACTAGGAAGGGGAGCAGGTTATTCTCGGTGACAAAATCCTTTGGGTAGAAACTTTCTATCGTTGGGACAAGGAAGTGCATCAGCCCCTACTACTGGTGGCACAAGGAGGAGCAACATACCCTGCTGCCAGCTGATGTGCGTAGATTATATATACTTTTATGTATTATTTGATGCACATCTTCTTGTATTCATTGATTGTGATCTACATTATCGCACCCTATTTTATCATATCATCATGATTTCACCCTATGTTGTTCGGAGATCTGCTCTTTGCGTGTTTTCTTTGACAGGATGTGATTTGGAGTAAAAATGGAGAAAAAACAAACATTAAGCAGCTTTGGAAGAAAATCAGCAAAAATAGTTGTGCCCCTAAGCACAGTCGTGTTCTATAAGCTGACATGACCGTGTCTTCAAAAGACACAGTCGTGTCTTCAAAAGAAACGGTCGTGTCTTCAAAAGACACGGTCGTGTCTCCCAAGAGCCAGCCAAAGTCGTGCCTAGCAAACCTCATGCTAGGGTCATGCCAGGAGGGCATGACCATTCTCTGCCCCAGCAAAACTCATGCTAGGCCCATGCTAGGAGGCCACGACCATGCTTTAAAGGAAGAGCAGAGTTGTCTTCACGTTAGGGTCATGCCTAGAGGCACGACCGTGTACCAGGGTCACGTCTTTACA